>SSNR01000292.1:518063-535244 GCA_006937965.1 Callopanchax toddi
ACAAAACATAACACTAATAACACAAAACATAACACTAATAACACAATACTAACACTAATAACACAATAATAACACTAATAATACAATAATAACACTGAAAACATAACATCATTACCACCATCATACCCTTAATAACACAATACTAACACTAATAACACTAATAACACAAAACAAAACACTAATAACTCAAAACATAACACTAATAACACAAAACATAACACTAATAATACAATAATAACACTGAAAACATAACATCATTACCACCATCATACCCTTAATAACACCATACTAACACTAATAACACAAAACATAACACTAATAACACAATACTAACACTAATAACACAAAACATAACACTAATAACACAAAACATAACACTAATAACACAATACTAACACTAATAACACAATAATAACACTAATAATACAATAATAACACTGAAAACATAACATCATTACCACCATCATACCCTTAATAACACAATACTAACACTAATAACACTAATAACACAAAACAAAACACTAATAACTCAAAACATAACACTAATAACACAAAACATAACACTAATAATACAATAATAACACTGAAAACATAACATTACCACCATCATACCCTTAATAACACCATACTAACACTAATAACACAAAACATAACACTAATAACACAATACTAACACTAATAACACAAAACATAACACTAATAACACAAAACATAACACTAATAACACAATACTAACACTAATAACACAATAATAACACTAATAATACAATAATAACACTGAAAACATAACATCATTACCACCATCATACCATGAATAACACAATACTAACACTAATAACACTAATAACCCAAAACATAACACTAAAAACACAAAACATAACACTAATAACACAAAACATAACACTAATAACACAATAATAACACTAATAATACAATAATAACACTGAAAACATAACATCATTACCACCATCATACCCTTAATAACACAATACTAACACTAATAACACTAATAACACAAAACATAACACTAATAACACAATACTAACACTAATAACACAATAATAACACTAATAACACAATAATAACACTAATAACACAATACTAACACTAATAACACAATAATAACACTAATAACACAATACTAACACTAATAACACAATAATAACACTAATAATACAATAATAACACTGAAAACATAACATCATTACCACCATCATACCATGAATAACACAATACTAACACTAATAACACAAAACATAACACTAATTACACAATATTAACACTAATAACACAATAATAACACTAATAATACAATAATAACACTGAAAACATAACATCATTACCACCATCATACCATGAATAACACAAAACATAACACTAATAACACAATACTAACACTAATAATACAATAATTTCACTAATAACACAATAATAACACAAACATAACACTAATAACACAATAATAACACAAACATAACACTAATAACACAAACATAACACTAATAACACAATAATAACACAAACATAACACTAATAACACAATAATAACACAATATTAACACTAATAACACAAACATAACACTAATAACACAATAATAACACAAACATAACACTAATAACACAATATTAACACAATATTAACACTAATAACACAAACATAACACTAATAACACAATAATAACACAAACATAACACTAATAACACAATAATAACACAATAATAACACTAATAATACAATAATAACACAATATTAACACTAATAATGTGATAACACACCAATCCTCCAGTCTCCCCCCCTCCCACCTGTGTGAGGCTGAGCTTCTCGTTGCTGTGCTCGTCCTCCAGCCTCTTTCTCTCTGCCTGCGCCTCCTGCAGCTCCTCCTTCAGCCCCTCCACCTGCTCCTGCAGCGCCGCCACCTGGCCTCTGTCGGCCGGCTGACTCCGGGTCAGAACCAGCTCCTTCTGCAGCTTGGTGACCTCTGAACTCAGAGAGGTGTTGGACGTCAGCAGCTGCTCGTTCTGAGCCTTCAGGTCTTTGGACTGAAACACAGACAGCAGTTAGTGTGTGTGTGTGTGTGTGTGTGTGTGTGTGTGTGCGTGCGTGCGTGCGTGTGTGTGTGCGCGTGCACCTGCTCATCCATCTTCCTCTGGAGCTGGACAATCTTGTTCTCCATGCCCGTGTTGAGCTTCTTGAAGTGTTCAGCAGAGCGCGCTTCAATCTTCAGCTGCTTCAGCTGCTTCCTGGCACACAGACATCTGAAGGCGCACTGGATGGTGATGGCGGCGTCACGCGAGCGCCTGAACCTCGTCCTCTGCAGCCAGCCGCGCACAGCCTTCTGGATGATCATGGCTTTGTGGTGCAACAGGAACTGCAGTGAAACAACACAACCTGTCACACTTTACCTGGAGACGGAAGTCAGAAAATCTACGGAATAGTGAGAGTTCAGCAGCATCAGCTGGTGTGATGTCATCGCCTGGCAATTTATTCCACTTTGACCACGAAAGCCTAAATATTTCACAGATTCTAACATCTGAAAACAGGCAACAGGAACAACAAAGCTTGAAAAGGAAACTGGAAGCAGGAACTCCAGGTCTGGCCTCGGTACCTCCCAGTAGATCCGACGGGTGAACATTCCTCGGGCGTAGGCCTGGATGGTGACAGTGGCTTGTCGGATCCTCAGGAAGCTCCGCCTCTCTCGGATCATGCGGTACTGTTTCTGACAGATGAGGGCGGCTCGGCTTAGACGCAGAAACTCAGCGTACCTGGAGGGTAACCCCAGAGGACCAGAATCAGAGGCCTGGGGTTTGGACCAGTTTGATCAGGATGATCTGGACTAATCAGTGAGGAGCTCACCTGCGTGCCAGGTATCCTCTGCCATATCTCTGCAGGGTGACGGCGGACTTCCGGATCTTACGGTACCGGACTCTCTGCAGCCAGCCTCGAACTGTCTTCTGGATCTTGATGCAGGCCGACCGGAACCTGTCGGTCCGCAGCTTCTCCAGGTACGCCACCTGACCAGCTCGGAAAAAGATCTTCGTCTTTCCAAACTGGAACATATCCGGTTCCTGAGAGGAGAACAGACCAGAACCTCTGAGGGGCATGACACTCTGCTAGTCAGAACAGTCAAATATGGACCTAGTTGGACCTGAGACCCTTAAAAAACACCTGAGACCTGATGAAGAACCTCTGGGTCAGAACCATGAAACAAACTGGCTAAAAAGTTTAAGAGTTCCAGAGTCCAAACAGCACCACATCAGAAAAAGATCAGCAACAAATCTTTCTATTCAATGTGACCTGATGGTCGAGTCATGTGACCTGATGGTCAAGTCATGTGAGCTGATGGTTGAGTCATGTGATCTGATAGTCGAGTCATGTGACCTGATGGTTGAGTCATGTGACCCGATGGTCGAGTCATGTGACCTGATAGTCGAGTCATGTGACCTGATGGTTGAGTCATGTGACCCGATGGTCGAGTCATGTGACCTGATAGTCGAGTCATGTGACCCGATGGTCAAGTCATGTGACCTGATGGTCGAGTCATGTGACCCGATGGTCGAGTCATGTGACCTGATAGTTGAGTCATGTGACCCGATGGTCGAGTCATGTGACCTGATGGTCGAGTCATGTGACCTGATGGTCGAGTCATGTGACCTGATAGTCGAGTCATGTGACCTGATGGTCGAGCACGTGACCTGATGTTGAGTCATGTGACCTGATAGTCGAGTCATGTGACCTGATGGTCGAGTATGTGACCTGATGTTGAGTCATTTGACCTGATGGCCATGTTATGTGACTCAGTGGTCGAGTCATATGACCTGATGGCCGTGTTATGTGACTCAGTGGTCGAGTCATGTGACCTGATGGCCGTGTTATGTGACCTGATGGTCAAGTCATGTGAGCTGATGGTTGAGTCATGTGACCTGATGGTCGAGTCATGTGACCCGATGGTCGAGTCATGTGATCTGATAGTCGAGTCATGTGACCTGATGGTCGAGCATGTGACCTGATGTTGAGTCATGTGACCTGATAGTCGAGTCATGTGACCTGATGGTCGAGTATGTGACCTGATGTTGAGTCATTTGACCTGATGGCCATGTTATGTGACTCAGTGGTCGAGTCATGTGACCTGATGGCCGTGTTATGTGACTCAGTGGTCGAGTCATGTGACATGATGGCCGTGTTATGTGACCTGATGGTCAAGTCATGTGAGCTGATGGTCGAGTCATGTGACTCAGTGGTCGAGTCATGTGACCTCTGGCTCATGAGTTTTTCATAAACTCCTGAATGTTTCTCTGACTGACGTCTGTTTAAAAATCATTGTTCTCTCTCAGGGAGTGAGGCCTGTGTGTGTGTGTGTGTGTGCGTGTGTGTGCGTGTGTGTGTGTGTGTGTGTGTGTGTGTGTGTGTGTTGTATTTCTCACCTTTACCAGTGTCTCCAGCAGGTTTTTACACACCTGCTTCTTGTCTGCTGACATCATGTCAGACTTCTTCATCAGGACTCGATACCTGCTGAAGAAGTCTGGATATGTCCACCTGCACACACACACACACACACACACACACACACACGCACACACACGCACACACACGCACACACACACACACACCTTAAACTCTCAAAGTTGCTGCTGCTGCTGCTGAGGACGAGGAGAACTCACCTGGACGGGTACCCGGCGGCGCTGATCCTGATGGTCTCCAGTACCCCACAGGCCCGGAGCTGCTGGACGGCCCTCCGGGAGTCAAACCTGCAGACAGAGACCTGTTAAAACCAGACGGCCGGACTCCCAGGTGAGACCGACCAGAGACGTCTCACCTCATCTTCCTGTTCGGCATCAGAACCCTGCAGCTGCCACTGACTGACTGAGCCCAGAGTCCGGTCCGACCCGGAACACGTGACCTGATGTGATTAGGTCTGACTCACATTCCTGCAGGATGTTTATCTGCAGCGTGTTGTCTGTTCTGAGCAGAGCCACGGGTTCTGGTTCTGTTGTCGATGTTTTAGCTTGAAGGATCAGGACTCGTCTAATTTCAGAACCTTTTACAGAACAGTCAGGGTCTAAACACCAGAACAGGACAGGGAGGTTCTGCTGACTCATTAAAACCTGATTCTGACGCCTTCAGCGAAAACTGCAACAAACACTTCAATTCATTCAGAGTCTTTATGTTCAACGGTCCCAAAAACAAGTGTTTGACCTACAAACCAGCAAAGGCCCTGGTCCTCACAGACCTGGTACTGGCCTCCCTCCACTCATTACTTGTTTGAACTGGTTTCCTGACCAGGACCAGAGAGCTGTCTGAGGACACCTGGGACAAGATTGTCCTCCTGAACTAGACTGGAGGAGTCGGTCTACAACAGACCAGCAGCCCGGTGAGAGGAGACCAACCATTATTAGAAAATGAATCAACACCAGATCGCTGAGGATCTCCATGAAGATCTGACCTCATGGATCACCAAATGATCTAGAGAACAGAGAGGAACCAGCCCAGAACTACACGGGGAACTGGTCCCTGACCCGACAGAGCTGGACCACAGTAAAAAGATTACTATTAGTAATCTAACTAGTAACTAACCCGAACCCTGATCCTAGACCTCTAGTCTCAGAACCTCCACCTTCCTCCTCGGTAACGTTGTGTGTCAGATGTCCTTCCTGCATTAATCTGAGCTTGGGTCCAACTCAAGGAGGACACTGTCTTGTTCCCCTTTCCTCTAGTCTCAGCCCCTCCCCCCCGTACTCACGAGAAGGCCTCCTTGTAGTCGTTGGGTTTGATGCAGCGGACGTAGTGCGGCGTTGTGGCGTTCAGAGTGTCCATGAGGAGGTGGAGCGATGATCGAAACTGGATTACAGAGACACAGGTCAGAACAAAAACCAGGACCTGGTCCCTGCAGAAGCAGACACTCACCTGGTGTCCCACCGTCTTCCTGTGCTCCTTGTTGGGAGCTTTAGGAACCGTCTTCAGAGACCGGATGTTCACCTTGGAAGGTTTGGTGGACGGCACATCGTCTTTGTCCTGGAAAAGATCTGCCACCAGCTGGAACTGGAACCAAACAGGAAGTGGAAGGGTCATTACCCAAAACCAGTCTGGGACCTGAGTAGATGCTTGTGTGGGACAGAACCTGAGAACTGGTCCTGGTTCTGGTTCCTACCTGGCTGGCCTTCAGGATGTTGATCTGCTCCTCAAAGACGGTGTCTCTGTTCTTCTCCAGGAACCCATCACACTGATACTCCACCTGCAACAAAACCCCAGACCTGATCAGGACCTTCACAGGGTTCAGAACCCAACAGGTCCAGGCTCTGGAACCGGAACCTCGTGTGACCTTCAGGCTGGACCTGGTTCCAGGTTCTGATGGAACGGGATTTATAAATAACTAAGAGAACAAACCTCCTGATGACAGCAGGATTTGCTTTTAAAATTAAAAACTTTGATTGCTCTGTGTTAAATTATTAGGCACAGTAAGTTTAAAACACTTCACAGGTCGTAAACGGTCGGTTGGTTCTCCAGCTGACTTACTGACGTCAGGTCGTTTTAATCAAACAAATGTTTTAACAGGTCATTTCAACAAGTCACATTACATTTCAACAGGTCATTTTAACAGTAAGTAAGTGAAGTTTATTTCTACGGATGTTCCGATACCACTTTTTTCAAAACCGAGCCGATACCGATACTTAAATCTGAGTACTCGCCGATACCGAGTACCGATACTTCTACCACACAAAAAAAGCAACAAATCGGAATACAGGTTTTATTTTTTCTTCTCTGCTTTTTACAACAAATAACTGAGTTAGATAAAAAAATAAAAGATATTAATAAAAATGATCACAAAACTAAACTATAAGGTGAAAAATAACCATTTTCTGTGATTTCACAGTGAAATTATTGCAGTTTTCCACATTTTAACCAAATAAAATGAACTATTTGGCACCATCTCCAGCTCTCAACCCACACTGTTCCTCTTTAGCTCAATAGCTCCCCCTAGTGTTCAATATAGGACACTACAACATAAATCACAAGTCACAGACAGTAGTGATGTGACGTTCATGAACGAACCGAATCTTTAGAACGGCTCTTCACTGTGAACGAGGAGAACCGAGTCTTTGTAGAGAACCGTTCATGTTTTGGGGGTGACTGTAAGCACTATGCACGCCTGCTTTGTATTCACTTTTTAATTTCATGGCGAAACAAACAAAAGCCTGTTAATGCAGGCAGGGGGTCTGAGGGTGAAAGGGAGGGGTGTGGAGAGGAGTTATTGTTGGGTGATGAACCGGTTGGAGGTGAATGGCTGTTTTACAATAGGATGAGTTGAAACTTTCAAGATAACAAAAGAAGTCAAGCTGCCTTCATTGTCAAAGGTGCAGCTGTGCCAGTGGGTGTGGCTGTCGGTTACGAACAGACCACGTATCAGTGTTAATTGGTCCCATCACTAACAGACAGTGAAGCCACTGGTATCGGTTCCTGGTATCAGGTAACTTTAACCGATACCAGTATCGGTATCGGGCCGATACCGATGCTGATATCGGTATCGGCCCATCCCTATTTATTTCTATAGCACCTTTCACAGAAAAAATCACAAAGTGCTTCACAAAAAACAGAAAAAACAAATAAAATCAATAAAACAAACAAAAATCATTAAACAACAACAAGAGAACATAAAAGAGTTCTTTAAAAGCAGTTTTAAATAATTGGGTCTTCAGCTGCTTTTTAAAGGAGTCCAGACTGTCTATACAGCGTCAGACTAAAGGAAGGTCATTCCAAAGTCGCGGTGCAACAGACTGGAAGGACTGTTGCAGTCTGTTGCACCCAAGGCCATTGTGTCCTTGGAGACACTTCACCTCCTGACTGTGTGACTGTGTGTGAATGTTGGTGGTGGTCAGAAGGGCTGATGGTCAGAATGGCAGCCTCTCTTCTGTCAGACTGCCCCAGGGCAGCTGGGGATTGTACCCACGCTCTCCCACATGGGAGTCAGTGTCACTGCCCACTAGACTACAGTGTCTATTAAATCCAATGTGTTGTTGTTGTTATTATTATTATTATTATTATTATTATAACTGAAAAACTAAAAGTCTCATCTTCGTGACCCTTAAATAGAATCTGTTTAATAATCTGGAACAGAATGTAAAAATAGAATAAAAATAGAAAATTCATTCATTTAAAAAAAATACATGGACTGAATTCTAATTTAATTAAGCAAAATCAAATAAAATACACCTGATCCAGAACCTGATCTAGAACCTGACCCAGAACCTGATCTAGAACCTGATCCAGAACCTGATCTAGAACCTGACCCAGAACCTGATCTAGAACCTGATCCAGAACCTGACCCAGAACCTGATCTAGAACCTGACCCAGAACCTGATCTAGAACCTGATCCAGAACCTGATCTAGAACCTGATCCAGAACCTGATCTAGAACCTGACCCAGAACCTGATCTAGAACCTGATCCAGAACCTGATCGAGAACCTGACCCAGAACCTGATCTAGAACCTGATCCAGAACCTGATCTAGAACCTGATCTAGAACCTGATCCAGAACCTGATCTAGAACCTGATCCAGAACCTGATCTAGAACCTGATCTAGAACCTGACCCAGAACCTGATCTAGAACCTGATCCAGAACCTGATCTAGAACCTGATCTAGAACCTGATCTAGAACCTGACCCAGAACCTGATCTAGAACCTGATCCAGAACCTGATCTAGAACCTGATCTAGAACCTGACCTAGAACCTGATCCAGAACCTGATCTAGAACCTGACCCAGAACCTGATCTAGAACCTGATCCAGAACCTGATCTAGAACCTGATCCAAAACCTGATCTAGAACCTGATCCAGAACCTGATCCAGAACCTGATCCAGAACCTGCTCACCTTGTCAGCGAAGTGGATGATGATGAAGGAGACGTTGGACATTCTGGGTTTCTGGAAGTGGGCACTGCTGATGTGCTGTTTGTAGAGCTTCTGGGCCCAGTTCTGATCCGTCCCCTTTGGAACCTGGAACATATTCAGATGAAGGAGTGACCTTTGACCCGGATGATGGTTTTCTTTCCAACAAAGCTAGAGCATTGTGGAACTAAATGATCATTTTTAATTGAGCTGACCTGATGTGGACTCTGATGTGATGAACCTGATAGAACCAAAGTCTAGATCCAGACCTGAGAACTACCTACCTTACACTCCTCATCCAGCAAGTCCAGGACCCCAAGCCGCGCCTCGATCAGGTCTATGCAGGGCTGGTTGTCGTAGAAGTCAATGAGGGTCCAGGGGATCTGCTCCTTCATATATTCCTCCTGCTCCAGCTTGAAGACATGCTAAGGACATGGAGAAGCAGGGAGAGGATGAGGAGCAGGAAAAAGCTGAGATACATGATGAACCAACAAGAAGGACCATCATGATGATGGACCACCATGAAGGACCAACGTGATGATGGACCACCATGAAGAACCAACGTGATGATGAACCACCATGAAGGACCATCATGATGATGAACCACCATGAAGAACCATCATGATGATGGACCACCATGAAGGACCATCATGATGATGGACCACCATGAAGGACCATCATGATGATGGACCACCATGAAGAACCATCATGATGATGGACCACCATGAAGGACCATCATGATGATGGACCACCATGAAGGACCATCATGATGATGGACCACCATGAAGGACCAACGTGATGATGAACCACCATGAAGGACCATCATGATGATGGACCACCATGAAGGACCAACGTGATGATGAACCACCATGAAGGACCATCATGATGATGGACCACCATGAAGAACCATCATGATGATGGACCACCATGAAGGACCAACGTGATGATGAACCACCATGAAGAACCATCATGATGATGGACCACCATGAAGGACCATCATGATGATGGACCACCATGAAGGACCAACGTGATGAAGGACCACCATGAAGGACCAACGTGATGATGGACCACCATGAAGGACCAACGTGATGATGGACCACCATGAAGGACCAATGTGATGATGAACCACCATGAAGGACCATCATGATGATGGACCACCATGAAGAACCATCATGATGATGGACCACCATGATGGACCCCCATGATGGACCACCATGATGGACCCCCATGATGGACCACCATGAAGAACCAACGTGATGATGGACCACCATGAAGAACCAACGTGATGATGGACCATGTGATGAAGGACCATTATGATGGACCACCATGATGGACCACCATGATGGACCACCATGATGATGGACCATCGTGATGATGGACCACCATGGTGGACCACCATGATGGACCATGTGATGATGGACCATCGTAATGATGGACCATCGTGATGATGGACCGTCGTGATGGACCACCATGATGGACCACCATGATGATGGACCATCGTGATGATGGACCACCATGGTGGACCACCATGATGGACCATGTGATGATGGACCATCGTGATGATGGACCGTCGTGATGGACCACCATGATGGACCACCATGATGGACCACCATGATGATGGACCATGTGATGATGGACCACCATGGTGGACCACCATGATGGACCATGTGATGATGGACCATCGTGATGATGGACCGTCGTGATGGACCACCATGATGGACCACCATGATGGACCACCATGATGATGGACCATGTGATGATGGACCGTCGTGATGATGGACCGCCATGATGGACCACCATGATGGACCACCATGATGATGGACCATGTGATGATGGACCGTCGTGATGATGGACCGCCATGATGGACCACCATGATGGTACACACAAGAGAACTTACAGAGTTGAACTGCTGCTGCAGCTTCTCGTTGGCATAGTTGATGCAGAATTGCTCGAAGCTGTTCACTTCAAATGTCTCGAACCTGCAGACCAAAAACCGTGAGACCAGACTGAAACCAGGATGAGTCCAGATGTAAATGTCCCCACCCCATAGATGTCCCCAAACCTGCCCCTGTAAATATCCTGACCCCCAATCCATAGATGTCCCTATCTTCATAGTTGTTGCTGACCCTGCCCCTTAATTGTTGTGGACCCTGTCCCCAGACCTATCTCTGACCCCGCTAGATGTCCATGACCCTGCTCCCACACCGGTAGATGTCCCCACCCCCATACCCATAGATGTCCAGGACGCCAATGAAGGAGTGTTGTTTGGAGGACGTGTGCAGAGCCTTGTTGATGTGTTCCACGATCCAGTGGAAGAGGCGGGCATAGATGTGCTTGGCGAGAGCATCACGGGCATTGGCCGCCTGCCTGCTGGATGTGGTCTTCACGTAGGTCTCCGTCGCTGTGGCCAGCTTCCTGTGGCAGAGCCAGTGCTCCATCTGCTGAAGCTCCACCCCCAGCAGCTGGCAAAAGTGCTTCAGGTGGGCATCGTCCCTCTGCAATGCAAAGAGACTCCGTCAGACCCAGATCAGGTTTGGATCAGACCCTGATCAGACCTGGGTCAGGTGGTCAACTTACTGAGATGTGACAGGACTCTCCATCCCGCTCTGCCTTGATCTCCACGTTCCCCAGGTGGAGGATGGAAGCCAAAATCCTGAAGATGCTGCTCTGACTGCTCTCCTTTATCCCTACACACACACACACACACACACACACACACACACACACTGCTGCTGTCTGTCTATTTGAATCATATTTTAGCTGGGGCGGCCATTAGTCAAAGACATTAAACCATGTATTGGCTAAACGCAGCCACAGACCGGTGTTGTGCTGAGCAATACATCTATGGACGGATTGGTGTTCGGGGGGGTGGGGTCCTCACCCCGGCCCGCAGAGCAAAGCGCACCCCGCACACCTAATGAGCGCTCCTTCACCGTGAAAAGCAGCAGGAGCTTCTCAGCAGGCCATCCCAGGCTGTGGACTTCGTACCGTGACCTAATGTCCTGGTGTCTGGGTCGGATCTTTCAGACCCAATCAATACATCAAATCATTTTTTAAATTCTGCTGTTCTGACGGCCCGGTACCAAGTGACCCACGGACCGGTACTTCAACAGTTATTACTCTAAACTAAGCCGTTTCAGCCTGAATCAAGCTAAGTTCTGCTAACTAAACTTATAGTCCTTAAATCACCTCATTCAGCAGAACTGACGTTTTCTCACAGCTGATTAGTTCAATCTCCTCAGAAGGAGATCTTTTCAGAGTTTCTAGTTTTGATCCAATCAGATAACTATATTTTTGAAACTAGCTCAAATTGATTAGAACTGCTAAACTGAACTTTACACCGCCTGTGAGCCAAAGTGAATGACTCTACCCTCCGGGAGCTTCCTGGGCCCGGCCTCGCCGGCCTGGACCGATACCGATCACTAGAGGCCCATCAAGAGTCAAAGTCCGAGTCCTGGGGAGGAACTGCTCTCTTTAAGGTAGCCTGGATCCACTAAGGAGCTTCATCTGGTCCAGTGACCTGAACTAACCTGTTCATCATTCAGAGATAATTAATCAATCATCCATAGTAATGAATACATTTAACTTAACCAGGTTAATTTGATTACTTCCCAAACTTCACGTTTCCAGAAAACTCCCATCAGACCTTTTATAATCACTTTGATAAATGTTGTTATTTTGTTAATCATAAGTTAGATTTTAGAATAATAAAACTGAAGTAAAATGTACCTTTGTGTCAAAATGTACATCATTACACTGTCAGTGGTTACAACACCGACACACATCTGTGGAAGCTGCGTCACTAGTTCTACCAGACAGCATGGTCCAACCAGCTGTAGTTTACTGTTTGTATTTTGATTCTGTAGTTTCTCCCAGAGCAGTGCTTGTTGATTTAACCCCAGGAAGAGAGGAGATGGTTTACCCAGTAGTGTGAAGGCCTCTCGGGTCTTCTTGAAGTCTTCAGCATCGTTGATACCTTCAATGAAGATGTTCTCTCCTAACGACGTGTAGGTGAAGTCTTCAGCGCTGGCTGGGAGACAGACAGTTTTAAAACAACTGTTTAATGATCTAAACTTAGTCAGTCAGACAATCAGACAGACAGTCAGACAGACAGACAGTCAGACAGACAGTCAGACAGACAATCAGACAGACAGACAGACAGACAATCAGAAAGACAGAGAGACAGTCAGACAGACAATCAGACAGACAGTCAGACAATCAGACAGACAGTCAGACAGACAGACAATCAGACAGACAGTCAGACAGACAGACAGTCAGACAGACAGTCAGACAGACAGTCAGACAGACAATCAGACAAACAATCAGACAAACAGTCAGACAGACAGTCAGACAGACAATCAGACAGACAGTCAGACAGTCAGTCAGACAATCAGACAATCAGACAGACAGTCAGACAATCAGACAGACAGTCAGACAATCAGACAGACAGACAATCAGACAGACAGTCAGACAGTCAGTCAGACAATCAGACAGACAGTCAGACAATCAGACAGACAGTCAGACAATCAGACAGACAGTCAGACAATCAGACAGACAGTCAGACAGACAATCAGACAGACAGTCAGACAGTCAGTCAGACAATCAGACAGACAGTCAGACAATCAGACAATCAGACAATCAGACAGACAATCAGACAGACAATCAGACAAACAATCAGACAAACAATCAGACAAACAATCAGACAGACAGTCAGACAATCAGACAGACAGTCAGACAGACAGTCAGACAATCAGACAGACAATCAGAAAGACAGTCAGACAATCAGACAGACAGTCAGACAGACAGTCAGACAATCAGACAGACAATCAGAAAGACAGTCAGACAATCAGACAGACAGTCAGACAGACAATCAGACAGACAGTCAGACAATCAGACAGACAGTCAGACAGACAGTCAGACAATCAGAAAGACAGTCAGACAGACAGTCAGACAGACAATCAGACAGACAGTCAGACAGACAGTCAGACAATCAGACAGACAATCAGAAAGACAGTCAGACAATCAGACAGACAGTCAGACAATCAGACAGACAGTCAGACAGACAGTCAGACAATCAGAAAGACAGTCAGACAGACAGTCAGACAAACAATCAGACAAACAATCAAACAAACAATCAGACAGACAGACAGACAGTCAGACAATCAGACAGACAGACAGACAGTCAGACAGACAGACTCACTGAGGCCAAGCTCTTCAAACTCCGGTAAACTGGATGAGGCACAAAGCTGGTAGAAAATGTGATAATTCCTCTCATCTTCAGCCTGAAACACAAAGAGGGACCATCAGAACCAGAAGGTCCACCAGGTGAGGGACCATCAGAACCAGAAGGTCCACCAGGTGAGGGACCATCAGAACCAGATGGTCCACCAGGTGAGGGACCATCAGAACCAGAAGGTCCACCAGGTGAGGGACCATCAGAACCAGAAGGTCCACCAGGTGAAGCACAGCAGGACTCACCTGGAAGACGACCCTGGACTTCTCCAGCAAGTAGGTCCTCATGCTGGCCCCGATGATGTGGTAGTGGCGGCTGAAGGCGATCTGGATGTACTTCCCAAAGCGGCTGCTGTTATCATTCCGAGTGGTTTTAGCATTCCCAATGGCCTGATGGGAAAAAGGAGCCGACCAATCAGCAGATGCGTTAAAGCTAAAAGCTGCCAATGAAGCAGACCTCTAAACCCCACCCACCGACCTCCATGATGGGGTTGGAGGCCAGAACCTTCTCCTCCACGTTGGCATCGTGGGCAGAGCCCCCCACTGTGGCGAAGAACCTCATGGCGTACTTAGCTGAAACCGTCTTTCCAGCTCCGGATTCTCCGCTCACGATGATGGACTGGTTCCTCTCGTCTCTGCAGAACCACCACAGAGCAACTGATCACATGACATTAACAGCACCAAGACCACGTTAGGTTTATAGATCCAGCATCAACCCGAGACCTGAAACCTTTACTGGTTAGAACCTAAACGCTGGCTCCGCCCCCTCCACCTGTGCAGGTGTACCTGGCCATCTGTTTGTACGCCTCCTCTGCTACAGCGAAGATGTGCGGGTCCATGTCGCCCATGTTCTGCCCACTGTAGGCGGTGATCACCTCCTCTCCATAGATCTGGAGCTGCTCGTATGGGTTGATGGCAACCAGAACGATACCTGCAACAGAACAGTGCTTCGTTAAACAGGCTCCGCCCACTTCCTACGCATCAGCCTACAGGTCCTGGTGCTGAACGCGTCACCACCTTCAAAGGTCACACAGGAGAAACAGGCAAATGGAGACCCGCTGAGACTGGGTCCTGGGAGCAGAGAGGGTCTGACTCACCACAGTAGGTGTAGATGTTGTTGGACTCCAGGAAGCGGACTCTCAGGTTGTGCAGCACGGCGGGTTCATGCAGGTAGCTGAGTGCCGTCAGGTCGTTCTCCCCCACCAGGATGTCAGGGTTCCGCAGGAACGGTAGCGGGTTGGACTTTGGAACGACCTGGTACTCCAGAGCCTGAGATGGAACAGAGTCAGAACTGGACTGGAGCCTCAAAACTTTGTATTTATTATGTTGATGTGATTCTGATCACCTACAGACCTGGATCAGATCTGACCTGTTAGACACGGAGAACTCACAAAGATTATGAAAGAACGTGAAGGGAAAAGTCAAAGTTACAGAAAATTAAACAGGAAAAAATTTAACTATTTAAAGGAATTTAAAACATCAAACAAAGATAAACAAATACAAACTTTCTGTAACTGTTAAAAATGGTCTTCTAGCCTGTAGCTGAGGGTCTTCTAGCCTGTAGCTGGTGGTCTTCTAGCCTGTAGCTGGTGGTCTTCTAGCCTGTAGCTGGTGGTTTTCTAGCCTGTAGCTGGTGGTCTTCTAGCCTGTAGCTGGTGGTCTTCTAGCCTGTAGCTGAGGGTCTTCTAGCCTGTAGCTGAGGGTCTTCTAGCCTGTAGCTGAGGGTCTTCTAGCCTGTAGCTGGGGGTCTTCTAGCCTGTAGCTGAGGGTCTTCTAGCCTGTAGCTGAGGGTCTTCTAGCCTGTAGCTGGTGGTCTTCTAGCCTGTAGCTGGTGGTCTTCTAGCCTGTAGCTGGTGGTCTTCTAGCCTGTAGCTGGTGGTCTTCTAGCCTGTAGCTGAGGGTCTTCTAGCCTGTAGCTGGTGGTCTTCTAGCCTGTAGCTGAGGGTCTTCTAGCCTGTAGCTGAGGGTCTTCTAGCCTGTAGCTGAGGGTCTTCTAGCCTGTAGCTGAGGGTCTTCTAGCCTGTAGCTGGTGGTCTTCTAGCCTGTAGCTGAGGGTCTTCTAGCCTGTAGCTGAGGGTCTTCTAGCCTGTAGCTGGTGGTCTTCTAGCCTGTAGCTGAGGGTCTTCTAGCCTGTAGCTGAGGGTTTTCTAGCCTGTAGCTGAGGGTCTTCTAGCCTGTAGCTGGTGGTCTTCTAGCCTGTAGCTGAGGGTCTTCTAGCCTGTAGCTGAGGGTCTTCTAGCCTGTAGCTGAGGGTCTTCTAGCCTGTAGCTGAGGGTCTTCTAGCCTGTAGCTGGGGGTCTTCTAGCCTGTAGCTGAGGGTCTTCTAGCCTGTAGCTGAGGGTCTTCTAGCCTGTAGCTGAGGGTCTTCTAGCCTGTAGCTGGTGGTCTTCTAGCCTATAGCTGAGGGTCTTCTAGCCTGTAGCTGAGGGTCTTCTAGCCTGTAGCTGAGGGTCTTCTAGCCTGTAGCTGAGGGTCTTCTAGCCTGTAGCTGGTGGTCTTCTAGCCTGTAGCTGAGGGTCTTCTAGCCTGTAGCTGGTGGTCTTCTAGCCTGTAGCTGGTGGTCTTCTAGCCTGTAGCTGAGGGTCTTCTAGCCTGTAGCTGAGGGTCTTCTAGCCTGTAGCTGGAGGTCTTCTAGCCTGTAGCTGAGGGTCTTCTAGCCTGTAGCTGAGGGTCTTCTAGCCTGTAGCTGGTGGTCTTCTAGCCTGTAGCTGAGGGTCTTCTAGCCTGTAGCTGAGGGTCTTCTAGCCTGTAGCTGGTGGTCTTCTAGCCTGTAGCTGGGGGTCTTCTAGCCTGTAGCTGAGGGTCTTCTAGCCTGTAGCTGAGGGTCTTCTAGCCTGTAGCTGGTGGTCTTCTAGCCTGTAGCTGAGGGTCTTCTAGCCTGTAGCTGAGGGTTTTCTAGCCTGAAGCTGGTGGTCTTCTAGCCTGTAGCTGAGGGTCTTCTAGCCTGTAGCTGGTGGTCTTCTAGCCTGTAGCTGGTGGTCTTCTAGCCTGTAGCTGAGGGTCTTCTAGCCTGAAGCTGGTGGTCTTCTAGCCTGTAGCTGAGGGTCTTCTAGCCTGTAGCTGGTGGTCTTC
>SSNR01000292.1:576192-589975 GCA_006937965.1 Callopanchax toddi
AGGTCAGTTTTACAAGTCGGTTTACAGGTTGGTTTCCAGGTCAGTTTACCTGGTCAGTTTACAGGTCAGTTTACCTGGTCAGTTTACAGGTCAGTTTTACAAGTCGGTTTACAGGTCTGTTTCCAGGTCAGTTTACCTGGTCAGTTTACAGGTCAGTTTTACAAGTTGGTTTACAGGTCAGTTTACAGGTCGGTTTACAGGTCAATTTTACAGGTCGGTTTACAGGTTAGTTTTACAAGTCGGTTTACAGGTCTGTTTACAGGTCAGTTTACAGGTCAGTTTACCTGGTCAGTTTTACAGGTCAGTTTATAGGTCAGTTTTACAAGTCGGTTTACCAAGTCGGTTCACCAGGTCGGTTCATCTGGTCGGTTTACAGGTCAATTTACCTGGTCGATTCACCAAGTCGGTTCACCTGGTCGGTTTACAGGTCAATTTACCTGGTCGATTCACCAAGTCGGTTCACCAGGTCGGTTCATCTGGTCGGTTTACAGGTCAATTTACCTGGTCGATTCACCAAGTCGGTTCACCAGGTCGGTTCATCTGGTCGGTTTACAGGTCAATTTACCTGGTCGATTCACCAAGTCGGTTCACCAGGTCGGTTCACCTGGTCGGTTTACAGGTCAGTTTACAGGTCTGGTTACAGGTCTGTTTTACAGGTCAGTTTTGTTTACAGATCGGTTCACCTGGTCAGTTCACCAGGTCAGTTTACCTGGTCGGTTTACAGGTCAGTTTTACAGGTCGGTTTACCATGTCAGTTTTAAAGGTTGGTTTACAGGTCGGTTTACAGGTCAGTTTACAGATTGGTTTTACAGGTCGGTTTACATGTCAGTTTACAGGTCAGTTTACAGATCGGTTTCACAGGTCGGTTTACAGGTCAGTTTACCATGTCAGTTTACAGGTCAGTTTACCAGGTCGGTTTACAAGTCAGTTTTACAGGTTGGTTTACCAGGTTGGTTTACAGGTCAGTTTACAGGTCAGCTTATCAGGGCAGTTTACAGGGCCGTTTCACAAGTCGGTTTACAAGTCAGTTTACAGATCGGTTTTACAGGTCAGTTTTACAAGTCGGTTTATAGGTCTGGTTACAGGTCAGTTTTACAGGTCCGTTTAGTTTACAGGTCGGTTCACCTGGTCAGTTCAACAGGTCGGTTTACAGGTCAATTTACCAAGTCGGTTTACCTGGTCGGTTTACAGGTCAGTTTTACAGGTCAGTTTACCAGGTCAGTTTACCTGGTCAGTTTACAGGTCGGTTTACAGGTCAGTTTACAGGTCAATTTTACAGGTCTGTTTACAGGTCAGTTTTACAGGTCAGTTTACAGATTGGTTTTACAGGTCGGTTTACATGTCAGTTTACAGATCGGTTTCACAGGTCTGTTTACAGGTCAGTTTACCATGTCAGTTTACAGGTCAGTTTACCAGGTCGGTTTACAAGTCAGTTTTACAGGTTATTTTTACAGGTTTGTTTACAGGTCGGTTTACCAGGTTGATTTACAGGTCAGTTTACAGGGCAGTTTTACAAGTCAGTTTACAGATCAGTTTTACAGGGCAGTTTTATAGGTAAGTTTACAGGTCGGTTTACAGGTTAGTTTTACAAGTCGGTTTACAGGTCTGTTTACAGGTCAGTTTACAGGTCAGTTTACCTGGTCAGTTTTACAGGTCAGTTTACAGGTCAGTTTTACAAGTTGGTTTACAGGTTGGTTTCCAGGTCAGTTTACCTGGTCAGTTTACAGGTCAGTTTACCTGGTCAGTTTACAGGTCAGTTTTACAAGTCGGTTTACAGGTCTGTTTCCAGGTCAGTTTACCTGGTCAGTTTACAGGTCAGTTTTACAAGTTGGTTTACAGGTCAGTTTACAGGTCGGTTTACAGGTCAATTTTACAGGTCGGTTTACAGGTCAGTTTACAGGTCAGTTTACAGGTCAGTTTACAGGTCAGTTTTACAAGTCGGTTTACAGGTTGGTTTCCAGGTCAGTTTACCTGGTCAGTTTACAGGTCAGTTTACCTGGTCAGTTTACAGGTCAGTTTTACAAGTCGGTTTACAGGTCTGTTTACAGGTCAGTTTACAGGTCAGTTTACCTGGTCAGTTTACAGGTCGGTTTACAGCTCAGTTTACAGGTCAGTTTTACAAGTCGGTTTACAGGTCAGTTTACAGGTTGGTTTACAGGTCAGTTTTACAAGTCGGTTTACAGGTCTGTTTACAGGTCATTTTACAGGTCAGTTTACCTGGTCAGTTTACAGGTCGGTTTACAGCTCAGTTTACAGGTCAGTTTTACAAGTCGGTTTACAGGTCAGTTTACAGGTTGGTTTACAGGTCAGTTTTACAAGTCGGTTTACAGGTCAGTTTTACAGGTCAGTTTACCTGGTATGAATAATGGTTCTTATTATATTAATACCATCACATGGTATTCATGGTTAGTGTGACTCCGCCCACTGGTCACTCAGACCAATCCAGACTCACAAACGTGTTTTATTAGAACTGACAGGATGACATTCCCTGTTTTTTAGCTCATTTCCAAACAGCAGTAGAAATCCCAACACCAGAGTAGGTCAGAGGTCAGAGGGCGGGTCTAACAGCTTGTTTATCACAACAACTTGGTAACAACAGATTTTCACTTCTGGTTTTTGGTTTGGGGCCTCCTACAGATAGCCCCTTTGAAAATTCTCTGAAGGTGTCCCTGCTTAAAGTCCTTTTGTCTCTTTTGTCTCTGCAGGTGACCTCTTATTCTCCTTTACCCACCCCCCCACACACACCTGCTGAAAATGTCCTCAGCCCCATCACAGCCTCCCACCGTCTCTCCCAGCTCTCAGTCACAACACTCCACAGCCCTGGACTCCTTTTCCATGTCCTCCCTCCTGTCTGGAGATCTGGACGGTGAAGGAGGACAGGAGGAGGAGGGGGAGGAGGAGGGATTGGGAGATCTGGAAGTGAACCCGTATGATGGTTTACCCTTTTCCTCTCGGTACTACTCTCTTCTGGAGGAGAGACAGCAACTTCCTGTGTGGCAGCTCAGGCAGACCTTACTGGAGCATCTGGAGAACCACAGTATGCTGCTGCTCAGCGCGCCCAGTGGAGCTGGAAAAAGCACCCAGGTAACCAGGAAGTAACCAGTTACACACCTGATCAGTGCCGACCTGTCCATAGGGGGCGCTCGGGCGCCGCCCCACCAGTCCCAAGAGGAAGAAGAAGAGAAATAGGGATCACAAAATATAAAAAACTAACATAAAAATAAAACTAAAGGAGCCATCCATTATATATACAATAAGTGCTGTGTATAATCTGCATTTAGGTGTAGTTTAGAAAGGTTTTCTTACTATTTTTTACTGGACCGATAGGTCGTGTTTCTCTGGGTTCTACTGCGCATGTCTGGACGGGACGCCGTCCCAACATAGCGCTGTGTTTTCTGCTCCTGACGCATGCGCACTGAGTGCAAAAAATAGGAGATCGCTCGGGACGCAGGTCTTCAGCGTCCCTGTGTGACATGCGCACAACAGCAGGAGTCTGGAGTGTTGCTCAGACCGAAACCGGAAGTTCTTGCTCTCTTTTTAATGAAGGGTAGAAAATGGATATTTATTCAAAGAATCCTTCTTTCCTGCTTGTGAAAACAAGCCGAATGATTCCATTTGTCCTGATTTCATCAACTCAGTGGTGAGTGACTTCATTTGTTTGTTTCTTTTCTTAATGACTATGTGTCTGTCACGGATTTTCCCATTCAAAAACCCCATAGGCGGAGCTAGCCGCGGCTAGCAGTGCTAAGTCCTGATGAGTGAATTTATACCTTAAATAGCGACATGTGTTTGTTGAGGTGTCTGCCGAATGTTAGAGAAATACAGGTACTGCTGATTCAATACGTTGGTTTATGTAGTTTAGCCCGTTTTTCATGCGTTTTCTCTACTTTTCATTAAATTATTATGGCGTTTTAAGGAAGTTTGGTCTGACTGGGTTTGATGGGACTTATCAGTGGATGTGACTTTATTTTGTTGTTAATTCACTTCATTAGTTGAGCTGATTGTCATGACTTGTTGGTTAGTGGTTGTTGGCTGAATTGTAACATTAATTATCTGACTGTATTAGTTAGAGATGGATTTATTTGTTTGTGGTGTCAGTAGAAAGGTAATTGTGAATATTAAGTAATGTTTTTGACTTTATCAGGTTGCTTTTTCCTTGAAACTCTTACAACTTCTGTTGTGACCACATTGTGGTTGTTTTTATTTTTATTTGTATCTGATTATATTGATATTATTCTAAGGTCTCCTCATGAAGACTTTATGATTTCTTTACTGTTTGATGTGTAGAATTAGACCTAACAGCTCCACATTTCTAGAGAACTGGTGGTACTAGGGATTTTTACCAGCAAAATATTCAGTCAGATGGAAATATTATCATTCCCTGCCCTAGTGGTGAGATGTGATTTTTTTTTGCGCATCTGAAAACTGACTAGCAAAAATGCGCCCCACCCAAAAAAATTTTCACCAGCCGCCACTGCACCTGATACCACTCAGCTGGATTCATTCAGTAATAAAAAGGTATCAAGAAATCAAAATCAGGTATCAGGACACAACTGTCAGAATAAAAGCATTAGGTATCAGGAAACAACCGTCAGAATAAATGCATCAGGTATCAGGAAACAAACGTCAGAATAAAAGCATCAGGTATCAAGAAACAACTGTCAGAATAAAGGCATCAGGTATCAGGAAACAACTGTCAGAATAAAAGCATTAGGTATCAGGAAACAACTGTCAGAATAAAGGCATCAGGTATCAGGAAGCACTCGTCAGAATAAAAGCACCAGGTATCAGGAAGCACTCGTCAGAATAAAAGCACCAGGTATCTGGAAACAAACGTCAGAATAAAAGCATCAGGTATCAGGACACAACTGTCAGAATAAAAGCATCAGGTATCAGGAAACAACTGTCAGAATAAAAGCACCAGCTATCAGGAAGCACTCGTCAGAATAAAAGCACCAGCTATCAGGAAGCACTCGTCAGAATAAAAGCACCAGCTATCAGGAAGCACTCGTCAGAATAAAAGCACCAGGTATCAGGAAGCACTCGTCAGAATAAAATCACCAGGTATCAGGAAGCACTCGTCAGAATAAAAGCACCAGCTATCAGGAAGCACTCGTCAGAATAAAAGCACCAGCTGTCAGGAAGCACTCGTCAGAATAAAAGCACCAGCTATCAGGAAGCACTCGTCAGAATAAAAGCACCAGCTATCAGGAAGCACTCGTCAGAATAAAAGCACCAGCTATCAGGAAGCACTTGTCAGAATAAAATCACCAGGTATCAGGAAGCACTCGTCAGAATAAAAGCACCAGGTATCAGGAAGCACTCGTCAGAATAAAAGCACCAGGTATCAGGGAGGACACGTCAGAATAAAAGCACCAGGTATCAGGGAGGACACGTCAGAATAAAAGCACCAGGTATCAGGGAGGACACATCAGAATAAAAGCACCAGGTATCAGGGAGGACACGTCAGAATAAAAGCACCAGGTATCAGGAAGCACTCATCAGAATAAAAGCACCAGGTATCAGGACACAACTGTCAGAATAAAAGCATTAGGTATCGGGAAACAACCGTCAGAATAAAAGCATCAGGTATCAAGAAACAACTGTCAGAATAAAGGCATCAGGTATCAGGACACAACTGTCAGAATAAAGGCATCAGGTATCAGGAAGCACTCGTCAGAATAAAAGCACCAGGTATCAGGAAGCACTCGTCAGAATAAAAGCACCAGGTATCAGGAAACAAACGTCAGAATAAAAGCATCAGGTATCAGGACACAACTGTCAGAATAAAAGCATCAGGTATCAGGAAACAACTGTCAGAATAAAAGCACCAGCTATCAGGAAGCACTCGTCAGAATAAAAGCACCAGCTATCAGGAAGCACTCGTCAGAATAAAAGCACCAGCTATCAGGAAGCACTCATCAGAATAAAAGCACCAGCTATCAGGAAGCACTCGTCAGAATAAAAGCACCAGCTATCAGGAAGCACACGTCAGAATAAAAGCACCAGGTATCAGGGAGGACTCGTCAGAATAAAAGCACCAGGTATCAGGGAGGACACGTCAGAATAAAAGCACCAGGTATCAGGGAGCACTCGTCAGAATAAAAGCACCAGCTATCAGGAAGCACTTGTCAGAATAAAAGCACCAGCTATCAGGAAGCACTTGTCAGAATAAAAGCACCACGTATCAGGAAGCACTTGTCAGAATAAAAGCACCAGCTATCAGGAAGCACTCGTCAGAATAAAAGCACCAGGTATCAGGGAGGACACGTCAGAATAAAAGCACCAGGTATCAGGGAGGACACGTCAGAATAAAAGCACCAGCTATCAGGAAGCACTCGTCAGAATAAAAGCACCAGGTATCAGGAAGCACTCGTCAGAATAAAAGCACCAGGTTTCAGGAAGCACTTGTCAGAATAAAAGCACCAGGTATCAGGGAGGACTCGTCAGAATAAAAGCACCAGGTATCAGGGAGGACACGTCAGAATAAAAGCACCAGGTATCAGGGAGGACTCGTCAGAATAAAAGCACCAGGTATCAGGGAGGACACGTCAGAATAAAAGCACCAGGTATCAGGAAGCACTTGTCAGAATAAAAGCACCAGGTATCAGGAAGCACTTGTCAGAATAAAAGCACCAGGTATCAGGGAGGACACGTCAGAATAAAAGCACCAGGTATCAGGGAGGACTCGTCAGAATAAAAGCACCAGCTATCAGGGAGGACTCGTCAGAATAAAAGCACCAGGTATCAGGGAGCACTCGTCAGAATAAAAGCACCAGGTATCAGGAAGCACTCGTCAGAATAAAAGCACCAGGTATCAGGGAGGACTCGTCAGAATAAAAGCACCAGGTATCAGGGAGGACTCGTCAGAATAAAAGCACCAGCTATCAGGGAGGACTCGTCAGAATAAAAGCACCAGGTATCAGGGAGGACACGTCAGAATAAAAGCACCAGGTATCAGGGAGGACACGTCAGAATAAAAGCACCAGGTATCAGGAAGCACTCGTCAGAATAAAAGCACCAGGTATCAGGGAGGACTCGTCAGAATAAAAGCACCAGGTATCAGGGAGGACACGTCAGAATAAAAGCACCAGGTGGTTGTACGTCTGTCTGTCTGTCTGTGTGTCCCAGTGATGCGATGGACACCAGCTCCACTTCACTTGACCCTCACTGGATGAAGTAGTTTAGAAGGTGGTTGGATTTTACGTCTATTCCCAAAGGAAACTGAGTCAGCTTTCCTGTAACAGTTGGATGACCTGGTTATGGTTGTAGCTCCGCCCTCTTCAGACTTCAAACTCACTATTTCCTGTTTGAACATGAGCTTCCATTCATTAGGAGTCACCAATCAGGTCTTTACCTTTCCTGCGCTGTGTTTTTACACTTCCTGTGCCTTTAAGCTTCTGTCTGCTATCAGGTGATTACATCATCTGACAGCCAGACGCGTATACTCTGACCTTTGAACTTTAACTGTTGGCTGTGACCCTATAAAGTCCTGAATCTCTCTAGAAACTGAGACCTTACTCAGGAAACAAACAAACTCTTACTACCTTTTACTTTGAGCCACATTCATGCCGTGTTTCATGTTTTTTAACGTTTTATATATTTTAGGTACATGTGATGAATGATTGACATGTTTTGGGTTCATAATGATTCCTTCCACATGATCCCTTCACAGACACACCTACTGGCTGATTAAATATTTACTCTGTATTCAGTTCATCTACCGTACTTCATGGGTTTATTTATTATCCTACAGCAACGTCCGAGGAAACTCAATCTTCAGACCTCATTGTTATTAGTACAATGTACATACCACAGTACAACATATTAACCACAGTACTGTGTATATACCATAGTACTACATGTAAACCACAGTACTACATACAGTATGTACCACAGTATTACATATATACCACAGTATTACATATATACCACAGTACAACGTATATATACCACAGTACAATTTATATATACCACAGTACAACGTATATATACCACAGTACAACGTATATATACCACAGTACAACGTATATATACCACAGTACAACGTATATATACCACAGTACAATGTATATACCATAGTACAATGTATATATACCACAGTACAATGTATATATACCACAGTACAATGTATATATACCACAGTACAGCGTATATATACCACAGTACAACGTATATATACCACAGTACAACGTATATACCACAGTACAATGTATATATACCACAGTACAATGTATATATACCACAGTACAATGTATATATACCACAGTACAATGTATATACCATAGTACAATGTATATATACCACAGTAAAACATATATACCACAGTACAACGTATATATACCACAGTACAATATATATATACCACAGTACAACGTATATATACCACAGTGGACTGCAGATTGCACAGTGGTAAGCACTGTTGCCTCGCAGCAAGAAGGTGGCAGGTTTGAATCCCAGCTGTGGCCTTTGTGCGTGGAGGTAACATGTTCTCATGTATGTGAGGGTTTTCTCCAGGTACTGTACTCCAGTTTCCCCCATAGATCACATACCTGTTAGGGTATTTGTTAATGGTACGTTGCTTTTGATAAAAGCCTGTGCAAAGCAAATAAACATAAACAACAGTACTGTGTACAGTATATACAACAGAACTGGGCTGTTCAATAGGTGGCCCACAACCCACATATCTCTGACCCACCAGCCATATCTGGACTTTTTGTTTGTTTGTTTTTGCATGAGAGTGTGTGTGTATGTGTGTATGTGTGTGTGTGTGTGTGTGTGTGTGTGTGCGCGTGCGTGCGTGCGTGTGTGCGCGGCTGTGTAAACTCCTGATCCAGTCCAGGTAATACTCCCGATCCGGTCCAGAACTCAGTCAATGTTGCCAGCATTCACATTTTAGGATCAGGAGTTCATCATCAGGTTGGGATGAGACCCTAAACAAACTGACGATGACTCTCCCTCAGTGCCTCCTCTTCCTCCCTGCAGGTCCCTCAGTGGTGCGTAGAGTTTGCGTTGTCCTTTGAGTTCTCTCACGGTCTGGTGTGCTGCTCTCAGCCGTACTCTGTGGCAGCGGTGAGTCTGGCTCTTCACGTGGCTGACGAGATGGACCTCAGTCTGGGCCTGGAGGTGGGCTATAGGGTGTCCCATGATGACAGCTGCACACCTGACACCTTACTCAGGTAAGAATCCATAAAGGACCCATGTTCCTGCAACGAGGCACTCAGAAGACACTGCTCTCTGAAGATACCAGAGGTTGATGGTGAGGTTTGAGAGGTTTTAAGGCGCTTGTGAGTTTATGGGTGAGGTGTTAAGTTGAGGTATTGAGGTGAGGTAATAAAGTGAGATTTATTGTGAGGTTTAATGGTGAGGTATTATGGTGACGTTTTAGGTTGAGGTATTAGGGTCAGGTATTAAGGTGAGGTATGAGGGAGAGGTTTAACTGTGAGGTATTAAGGTATTGAAGTGAGGTTTAATGGTGAGGTATTAAGGTATTGAGGTGAGGTTTTATAGTGAGGTATTAAGATATTGAGGTGAGGTTTTAAGTTGAGGTATTAAGGTGCTGAGGTGAGGTTTTAAGTTGAGGTATTAAGGTGCTGAGGTGAGGTTTTAAGTTGAGTATTAAGATATTGAGGTGAGGTTTTATGGTAAGGTATTGAGGTGAGGTTTCAAGTTGAGGTATTGAGGTGAGGTTTGAAGTTGCGGTATTAAGGTATTGAGGTGAGGTTTTATGGTGAGGTATTAAGGTATTGAGGTGAGGTTTGAAGTTAAGGTATTGAGGTGAGGTTTGACGTTGAGGTATTAAGATGAGGTATTATGGTGACTTTTAGGTTGAGGTATTAGGGTCGGGTAATAAGTTGAGGTATGAGGGTGAGGTTTATGGTGATGTTTTAAGTTGAGGTAATAAGTTGAGGTATGAGGGTGAGGTTTATGGTGATGTTTTAAGTTGAGGTAATAAGTTGAGGTATGAGGGTGAGGTTTATGGTGATGTTGTAAGTTGAGGTAATAAGGTAAGGTATGAGGGTGAGGTTTATGGTGATGTTTTAAGTTGATGTAATGAGGTGAGGTATGAGGGTGAGGTTTATGGTGATGTTGTAAGTTGAGGTAATAAGGTGAGGTATGAGGGTGAGGTTTATGGTGATGTTTTAAGTTGAGGTAATAGGGTGAGGTATGAGGGTGAGGTTTATGGTGATGTTTTAAGTTGAGGTAATAATGTGAGGTATGAGGGTGAGGTTTATGGTGATGTTGTAAGTTGAGGTAATAAGGTGAGGTATGAGGGTGAGGTTTATGGTGATGTTTATGGTGATGTTGTAAGTTGAGGTAATAAGGTGAGGTATGAGGGTGAGGTTTATGGTGAGGTAATAAGGTGAGGTATGAGGGTGAGGTTTATGGTGATGTTTTAAGTTGAGGTAATAAGGTGAGGTATGAGGGTGAGGTTTATGGTGATGTTTATGGTGATGTTGTAAGTTGAGGTAATAAGGTGAGGTATGAGGGTGAGGTTTAAGGTGAGGCTCTGAGGCGTTCTCATGCTACTGTATTTTCTCTGGAGGTTCGTGAGCGACTCCCTGCTCCTGGAGGAGATGATGTCAGACCCCCTGTTGCGTCAGTACGGGGTCGTTATCCTGGACGAGCTCCAGGAGCGGACCGTTCCCACCGACGTTCTGCTCGGTCTGCTCTGTGACGTCTGCCGTCAGAGACCTGACAACTTCCGGGTGGTTCTTCTCACTCATCCGACGCTCGCTCCTCGTCTCTCTGCCTTCTTGGGACCCTCTGTCCCTCACCTCCACCTGGACCCACCTCTCACCGAGTTCCTGGACCAGGAAACGGGATCAGAGGACAGGAGGTCTGTGGACGGAGTGGAAATAATGTACAGGGAGCTTTCATCGGGGAAAGAACCGGTGTCTGCTTCCTGCCACATGGTTCTGGACCTGCACCGACGAGGAGATGAAGGAGACATCATGGTGTTTCTGGCCAGTGCTCAGGTACACATTCAGAATTTAGACTTTGATCAAAACTTTTTGTCCCTGATCCAGATCAGAATCATTTAAGGTGGAGGAACTCTGAAGACTGCATCAGGGACCAGGGTTGATAGGAGAGGTGTGGAGTAACCTGAGTGGCCTTGTTTAGTTCTGGCTCACGTCCATCCAGGGTTTTGTGTTTTAACAAAGAAAACCAGGTCAAAGCCACCATGACTCGGTGTTACGTTTCACTGTTTTGGCTCAAAGAGGCGTGAGACCAACAACCTCAACCTCAACCTGCCTCAAGTTATTTAAATGGTTTGATTGAACCTTTACTTAGTTGGAGGTTAAAACCTCCTGAGCAGACGGATAGCAGAACAGATAACTTCAAATAAAAACATAGATATAGAGCAGACGGATAGCAGAACAGGTCAACTTCAACTAAAAACATATAGATATAGAGATTCGGTGATGTCAGTCCTTCCTGTTCTATCTGACTGGAGTCTGAAGACCCAGGAGGGTTTGGAGCTGGGTGGTTTACCAGAAGTTGATGATCCATCCTGTTCTCTCTGTAGGAGGTAGAAGAGTGTTTGGTTCTGCTGGAGAAGGAGTCACTAGCTCTGAGTCCTCAGCTTGGACTGCTCAGACTCCTCCCCCTCCATCCTGGACTGGGTGGGTTGAACCAGCGGGTCTATGAGTCTGAAGGGTCTGTGCAGAAGGAGAGCTCTGAGGATGTGGAGACAGGAGGTCCAAGCATCAAAAGGAAGGTTTTCCTCACAGATACGCTCGCTGAGGCTTCGTTCTCCTTGAGAGGAATTCGTTACGTCGTTGACACAGGCCTTCAGCTCAGAACCGTGAGTCTGAGACCAGAGAAGTCCTAATAATCACAGCCACACAGCATCTTTTCTAAATGTTAATTTTTGGGAATCTGATGGATTCTTTCCTTCTGAATCAGGTTTACAATCCACAAATCCGAGCGAACTCCCAAGTCCTGAGGAGCATCAGCAGACAGCAGGCGGACATGAGAGCTCAGAGGGTCAACGGTCACCTTCCAGGTAGATCAACGACCTGACTTTATTCCAGGGTTACAAAACCTGGATCGGCCACAACATGGCACACATATAGAACACTATATTACCTGTTACCTAGACTCAACAGTTGATAGTCTTGTTGTTCCTGTTCAGGTCTATGTTTCCGTCTGTACCCCCGGTCCCTGTATGAGGATGGGATGGGAGAGGCTCACTGTCCTGGTGTGATGGAAGAGAACCTGAGCCATTTGGTTCTGCTGCTGAAGAGGTTGGACATTGCTGACATGGGACAGTGCAAGTTCTTAGACAGACCAGGTTGGAACCACTTCCTTTGGCACTTCTGAGTCAGTGATGTAAAACCTGTGGCATTTTGTTTATGAATTCATAAAACTGTTACCGTTCTGTTTCTGCCTCCCATCCAGCCCCCGAGGCTCTGATGCAGGCCTTGGAGGACCTGGACTACCTGGCGGCGCTGGATGATGATGGGAATCTGTCGGAGGTGGGAATCATAATGTCGGAGGTGCCCCTGGAGCCGCCGCTGGCTAAATCCCTAATAGCTGCCTGCGAGTATGACTGTGTGGATGAGCTGCTGACTGTAGCTGCCATGCTCACAGGTACAAAAGACAGGGAGGGGTCTACATTATTCTGTATGAGGGGGGATTTTATAGACACTGAAAAGATATACTTTTACACTTTAAATGGTCAGCAGGGTCATTCTATCAGTTATTTGTCTAAAGGACCACACCCACCAGACACATCACTGAAAGTAGGCAGAGTCTCCGGAAACCGAGTTCTAACTGTAGAGGTTAGCTAACACGTAATATAGAGTTCTTACTGTAGAGGTTAGCTAACAAGTAATATAAGAGTTCTAACTGTAGAGGTTAGCTAACAGGTAACATAAGAGTTCTAACTGTAGAGGTTAGCTAACACGTAATATAGAGTTCTTACTGTAGAGGTTAGCTAACAGGTAATATAGAGTTCTAACTGTAGAGGTTAGCTAACAGGTAATATAGAGTTCTAACTGTAGAGGTTAGCTAACAGGTAATATAGAGTTCTAACTGTAGAGGTTAGCTAACAGGTAATATAGAGTTCTAACTGTAGAGGTTAGCTAACAGGTAATATAGAGTTCTAACTGTAGAGGTTAGCTAACAGGTAATATAGAGTTCTAACTGTAGAGGTTAGCTAACAGGTAATATAGAGTTCTAACTGTAGAGGTTAGCTAACAGGTATCATAAGAGTTCTAACTGTAGAGGTTAGCTAACAGGTAATATAGTGTTCTAACTGCAGAGGTTAGCTAACACGTAATATAGAGTTCTAACTGTAGAGTTTAGCTAAGAGGTAATATAAGAGTTCTACCTGTAGAGGTTAGCTAACAGGTAATATAGAGTTCTAACTGTAGAGGTTAACTAACAGGTAATATAGAGTTCTAACTGTAGAGGTTAGCTAACAGGTAATATAGAGTTCTAACTGTAGAGGTTAACTAACAGGTAATATAGAGTTCTAACTGTAGAGGTTAGCTAACAGGTAATATAGAGTTCTAACTGTAGAGGTTAGCTAACCGGTAATATAGAGTTCTAACTGTAGAGGTTAGCTAACAGGTAATATAGTGTTCTAACTGTAGAGGTTAGCTAACAGGTAATATAGTGTTCTAACTGTAGAGGTTAACTAACATGTAATATAGTTTTTTAACTGTAGAGGTTAACTAACAGGTAATATAGAGTTCTAACTGTAGAGGTTAGCTAACAGGTAATATAGAGTTCTAACTGTAGAGGTTAGCTAACAGGTAATATAGAGTTCTAT
>SSNR01000292.1:611583-678974 GCA_006937965.1 Callopanchax toddi
CAGGTCAGGAGAAACCAGGTCCAGGTCAGAAAAACAAGGTCCAGGTCAGGAGAAACCAGGTCCAGGTCAGGAGAAACCAGGTCCAGGTCAGGAGAAACCAGGTCCAGGTCAGAAAAACCAGGTCCAGGTCAGGAGAAACCAGGTCCAGGTCAGGAAAAACCAGGTCCAGGTCAGAAAAACAAGGTCCAGGTCAGGAGAAACCAGGTCCAGGTCAGACCAGGTTAAATACAGCCTAGGGGAGCCCTGTCGGATGGTTCAGCTCATAAACACTTTAAAATGATGGATCCTCACCGGATGTTCTCGTTGGGAGCAAAGCCTAAACTCCTGATGGCAGCACACTCCCTCTTGTGTTCTTCCCAGCATGCAGTTTGGCAGGTTCGGTCGCAGTAGTGGGCGAAGCGGCACTGAGCGCAGTGGTGAAGTTTGGCCTGCCGCCGGAAGCAGCTATGGCACACCTGGGAGGTGAGACTGAGGGAAAAGGTTTTAGATGTTCCACAGTATACTGGTAATCACCTAGTGATCTAAATCAGGTTTGGAGGACCAGGACTGGCCCACATGGTCCCGGTATATTTGGGTTCTATCCACCAAATTTAAGAAAACCACAGATGTGATTTTAAACAGCTGGTCCAACCCTCAGGTCCTGGTTCAGACCGGGTCCGTCTGCGTTTGGGGCAGATAGCCTCGACTCAGCACCCTGAGAGGTGCCAAACTGAAGCACCAAGTGCAGGATGTCAGGATAAAGTTCAGGTTACATTGCTGCTGGTGTCATGAGAAACATGGAATCTAGGTCGGTCCAGAAGCAGCTGACCAGACCTTGATCTACATCTCCAGAGAATCAGCTAAACCTGCAGAATAAACACCAAGAACCGACCCATAAACTGTACAACCAGGAGACATTCACCTGTCACAGACCACAGCAGCATAAGCAGGTTCAGAGAAGACCACATCCCCAGTGTGCAGCTCCTTGGTGGCCTTCAGACCGCGACCTTTCACCCCAGCATCAAACAGCTCCAGGTTTCCTCCAGTCATGGCCCCGATATAACAAACCTCCAGGAGACGAAGCAGGAAACGGCTGAAGGTGGAAAAGACTGAGAAGGTTTTAGCTTCTCCTTCGCCTGACCCCTCCGCCACTGAACCCCAAAATAGCCCCACCCCCCTTAGGGTGCGTTCCACTTTCCAGAGTGGGTCAGAAGAAGTGATGTCATGGTAGGTGTCAGATCCCCCCTCCTTCCCTCCGGTGGTATTTTGGTCTGGAGCAGCTGTGAGAGTCAGTCAGAAAATCTGTTCAACTCTTCAGACACAAGAAATCCTCCAAACCTGAACCCTAGAACCAAGAACATGAGAGAAAACCTTTCAGCAGGGGCCCTCAGGAGGTGGTCCTCTGTAGGTGGTCCTGAGGAGGTGGCCCTCACTAGGTGGTCCTCTGTAGGTGGCCCTCACTAGGTGGTCCTCTGTAGGTGGTCCTGAGGAGGTGGCCCTCTGTAGGTGGTCCTGAGGAGGTGGTCCTCTGTAGGTGGCCCTCTGTAGGTGGCCCTCACTAGGTGGTCCTCTGTAGGTGGCCCTCTGTAGGTGGTCCTGAGGAGGTGGCCCTCTGTAGGTGGTCCTGAGGAGGTGGTCCTCTGTAGGTGGTCCTGAGGAGGTGGTCCTCTGTAGGTGGTCCTCTGTAGGTGGTCCTGAGGAGGTGGTCCTGAGGAGGTGGTCCTCTGTAGGTGGTCCTGAGGAGGTGGTCCTCTGTAGGTGGTCCTGAGGAGGTGGCCCTCTGTAGGTGGTCCTCTGTAGGTGGTCCTGAGGAGGTGGCCCTCTGTAGGTGGTCCTGAGGAGGTGGTCCTCTGTAGGTGGCCCTCTGTAGGTGGCCCTCTGTAGGTGGCCCTCACTAGGTGGTCCTCTGTAGGTGGTCCTCTGTAGGTGGCCCTCTGTAGGTGGCCCTCACTAGGTGGTCCTCAGGAGGTGGTCCTCTGTAGGTGGTCCTGAGGAGGTGGTCCTCTGTAGGTGGTCCTGAGGAGGTGGCCCTCAGTAGGTGGTCCTGAGGAGGTGGCCCTCTGTAGGTGGCCCTCTGTAGGTGGCCCTCACTAGGTGGTCCTCTGTAGGTGGTCCTCTGTAGGTGGCCCTCTGTAGGTGGCCCTCACTAGGTGGCCCTCTGTAGGTGGTCCTCTGTAGGTGGCCCTCTGTAGGTGGTCCTGAGCAGGTGGCCCTCTGTAGGTGGTCCTGAGGAGGTGGTCCTCTGTAGGTGGCCCTCTGTAGGTGGTCCTCTGTAGGTGGTCCTGAGGAGGTGGTCCTCTGTAGGTGGTCCTGAGGAGGTGGTCCTCTGTAGGTGGTCCTCTGTAGGTGGTCCTGAGGAGGTGGTCCTCTGTAGGTGGTCCTCTGTAGGTGGTCCTCTGTAGGTGGTCCTGAGGAGGTGGCCCTCTGTAGGTGGTCCTCTGTAGGTGGTCCTGAGGAGGTGGTCCTCTGTAGGTGGTCCTGAGGAGGTGGTCCTCTGTAGGTGGCCCTCACTAGGTGGTCCTCTGTAGGTGGTCCTCTGTAGGTGGTCCTGAGGAGGTGGCCCTCTGTAGGTGGTCCTGAGGAGGTGGCCCTCTGTAGGTGGTCCTGAGGAGGTGGTCCTCTGTAGGTGGCCCTCTGTAGGTGGCCCTCACTAGGTGGTCCTGAGGAGGTGGCCCTCTGTAGGTGGTCCTGAGGAGGTGGCCCTCTGTAGGTGGTCCTGAGGAGGTGGTCCTCTGTAGGTGGTCCTGAGGAGGTGGCCCTCTGTAGGTGGTCCTGAGGAGGTGGTCCTACACTGTATTTAAACAAACAGATCACACCTCGCCCTAGAGGTGGTAATCCACTCCATTGGAAGAAAAATGAGTTTATGAAATTCAAAGGGGCACTTCCTTGTAAAATAAAGGCTAATAAATAATAAATACCAGGAAGACCAGGAGATGCAGTCATCCCCATGGCAACAATGCACTGTCAGCATGTCACAGTATCACTCGGCATCAGTTTTACCTTCAGTTTGCTCATTTGTTCCTCAGCTGGAAGAGTTTAGGGGAAAAGCAGCAAACAGAGCTCCACTGAAGGACGGTGAAAATCGTCAGATCAAAGATGAACAAACCGAACATTCATCTTCCCTCAGAACCAACTATAATAAACCGTAGACTCATGGAAAGTCTCTTTGTGGCGTGTATCTAAGAACACCTGCTTTTAAAAACAAAATACACCTCAGTGTCATTTTACTGGTTTATTTCTGTAGTAATTACAACAATACTGAGATCTGATTTGGTCAAAAGCACAAGGATTCCCTTCAGCACATTTATAAACACGTCTAAATGCATACGAAGGAACATTCAACTAGAAAACAGCTCTCAGGAATAAAGGTCTGGGTTTTAAGTGATAACTTTAGGATTAATATGACAGCAACAATATTCACATTGACCTTTCTACACATTAAAGCGCTTAGACGCCAGAAATAAGGCACATTAAGAACATGAGACTGAAAAACAGGCTAGCTGACAGTATTGACTCATAAAACAGAACAACAGAATAAAAACACATTATCAGCTCAAATAACAAGATGGAATCATCTAAATATCCCCAAAATCTGAAACCAGAAATGAGAAAGAGCCGAGTCCTGAGAGAAGAATTGGAAAAGTCGGAAAGCATCATGCTAGCATTCAGGAAACACGGGGGCTAATCATTAGCTGAAATATGCTAACGATCATCTTGAAGGCATGTTAATCATTGGAATACATTAGCTTAACAAAAGGTATTGATTAGCCTAAACATACTGATCATTACAGCAAGGTCTAATTATGTTTAGACATGCTAATTGTTAGCTTAGCTATGCTATACATTGGCTTAAACGTGCTACTCATTAGCCTAAACCAGATAATAAGCTAAAACAAGCTAACTTGGTGTTTTTGGGTGAACTCTGTTGTCCAGTTTGCTCCACTACATACAGCTACACTGGTCCAGATGGAGCATGACTGCACATTCACGATAACTCGGCTCATTTAAAGACGAAGGCCGCCTCGCCTCGCCTCCCTCTGGTTATCCAGTTCGCGAGGGCAGCATCCCAACTGGGGAAACCTAGAAGTCCTCTCCCCGGCCCCCTCCACCAGCTCCTCTGCTGAGACCCCAAGGTTTCCCTGGACAGCCTGGAGAGGTCCTTCCTCCAGAGTGTTCTAGGTCAACCCGGGGGCCGCTGCCTGAAACACCTGACCAGGGAGGCATCCTGACAAGGTGCCTGATCCACCTCAGCGGTTCTATTCCGAGTCCCTTCTGGATATCCGAGCTCCTCTTACCTCTAAGGCTGAGCCCGGCCACCTGCAGAGGGAACTCATCTTGTTCTTTTGATTATTACTCACAGCTCATGTGAAGGTGAAAGAGAACTTTAACTTTTATCCTCCACTCTCACCCACGAGTGACCAGTGAGTTAAAGCAGGCTAAACCTTGGTTCTGGATGTGATTCAGATGTTTATGGATGTTTTCGCTGAGTTTAATTCGATGGATATTTTAATTGGTTTTGTTTTTTTAATTCTAAGCTAAAGTAACACTTGTTCTTTTTCTCACTAAAGGAGATGTAAAGTTCTCTGGATTCAGTTAGAACTCGTTCTCTGTATAGTTTGTTTGTAAACTTTGCTTTTGGTTTCAGTAACTTTTATGACGTTGCAGCACCATGAAGCGATTAACAAGAGGAGCTAATCTTTAGCTTAAGCGTGGCAATGATTAGCTTAAACATGCTAACGTACAGCCAGAAAACAGGATCATTAGCTTTAACATGCTACTCAACAAGCTACTCATTAGCCTCAACAAGCTAGCAATAAATCAAAACAACTCCGTTTAGAGCAGACAGATAGAGATCTAAGGATTCTGTGATAACAGGGTTAGCGTCGAGTCTAAAGGTACAGTTTGTGTCTGATAGTCAACTCTCTCTATAGGATAATGTCTGTGGCTGGAAGGCGATCTGTTTGATCTGTTCTTTGTAATAATTTTGATTAAAAATCAAAAAGCTGTTTTAATCATTTTGAACAACTATGGTGGCAGCGGTGGGATTTGAGTCATTTATGTTCTTTAGATTCTACAGAGTGAAACCAATTGTGTCATTAGAGTGCAGAGGTCCTAAAATGTTCTGAATACTTCCAGTTAGGTTTTTCACTCGACTAAAACGTCTGAATGACCAAACTTTCATTTAACATTCAGGAACGAAGCTTGTGAAGAACGTGGCTGTAGGGTTCTCGCTGTGTCTACACATCGTAGACGTCGATGTGAGCTCCTGATGCGAAGGAGTCGTCCAGCAGAATCTTCATCAGTTTGGCGCAGGAAGCCTCGCAGGTGAGCAGCTGTCCCTGAGCGAACATATCTGAGAAGGACTTCCTCATGTTTGGGTCGGCCGTTTTGGACCTGGCCTCCATCTGCATGTTTGTGTCCAGAGGTCCTAAAGAAAAACAAACATCTTTAAGATTAAGTTGAAGTGCTTCAGAAAAGACTCACTGAGCTGAGTGTCAACATCATCACTGTCACAAACCTCTCCCTGACATCACGCACTGATGGGTGTAACGCGGACTCATGTACAAACATGATGGTGGTGGAAAATAGAGAGAAAAACTTCAGTTCACCAGGTCCCTCTGACCACCACCACCAGGTCCCTCAGACCACCTCCACCAGGTCCCTCTGACCACCACCACCAGGTCCCTCAGACCACCTCCACCAGGTCCCTCTGACCACCTCCACCAGGTCCCTCAGACCTCCACCACCAGGTCCCTCTGACCACCACCAGGTCCCTCTGACCTCCACCACCAGGTCCCTCTGACCTCCACCACCAGGTCCCTCTGACCTCCACCACCAGGTCCCTCTGACCACCACCACCAGGTCCCTCTGACCACCACCACCAGGTCCCTCTGACCACCACCAGGTCCCTCTGACCTCCACCAGGTCCCTCTGACCACCACCAGGTCCCTCAGACCACCACCACCAGGTCCCTCAGACCACCTCCACCAGGTCCCTCTGACCACCTCCACCAGGTCCCTCTGACCTCCACCACCAGGTCCCTCAGACCACCACCAGGTCCCTCTGACTACCATGGGACTGGGTCTGGACTTGCCCCAACAATAGACTTTAGAAACTAAAACTGACAAGGATCACCTGGTTCTGTTGGACCTTCACACCTGTTAGTAGGTTTTCTGAATCTGGTTCTGAATGTAAACCTGATTCTGGACCTCTACCAAAACCTGGTTCAGAACTTAACTAAACCTGGATCTGCACATGGTACTGGACCTTTAGTTGGACCTGCATCTGAACCTGAACCTCTCTACCGGAACCTGGATCTGAGGCTGGTCCTGAACTCTACTGGAATACGGATTTAAACAGGGACCAGGACCTTAGTTAGCGGGACAGGACTGATCCTACCTGGGGAGTAGTTGAGCACCCGCAGGTCTGGCTCCTCCTGGGCCAGGACCCTGAACATCATCTCCCGGGCAGCTTTCCCGGTGCAGTAGAGAACCCAGGAGCTGAAGGGCTTCAGGGCACAGAGGGACGTCACGTTGATGACGGTACGCCGAAGACCAGGACGGTGAGGGAACACCTGCAGGACTCTGGCGGTGAGGCAGAGGGCCGAGCTGACGTTCAGAGACAGGTAGGAGTCCACCTCGGACAGGTCGGTGAAGGTTTTCGTGAAGCGGGACACGTCTCCCAGAGAGGCTGGAGGACAGAGAAGACATGACGGGAGAAACAGGTTACACTGATCTTGTAAAGAGGAACTAGAACCTGAAGTCCACCAGAGGAAGATTCAAAATCAATAAAACACGAAGAGTGGTTCTGGTGCGTCGAGGACAGAAAGGCAGAGGAAGGTCTGCTGGCAGTTCAGAAAACCAACCAGGCATCCATTACTAAACTCATTTTACTGGTCGATGTAATGGTGACTTATGTCAGCCCCACTACGCCGATGACACCGAGCTCCATCACCTGGACATTCTTCAGCTCCATTTCCTGATTCTAAACTAGATGAAATCCTTGAGAGAACAAGAACAGAAAGAGAAGCTCTCCAGCTCAAAACCCTCTTCTTCAGGTCTAATGACTCACGTCTGCTAGCATCATGTCTCTGTTGGATTATGGAGGTTGAGATGCACGGTTACCTGTTCCTGATCCAGATGACCATGGAGCCCTGGGGTTCATCACTAACCTCCTAATCTGGTCTGCTTTATGCCACCACAGATTTAGTCATTTATAAAACTAGTCTTTGTACCTATAAAATAAACCAGAATACCACGTTTGTAACTTCTGAGTCTCTGGTCCCGTGACCTGAAGTCTCACCAAGTCACGTATCTGGTGAGAAGCACAAACACCTTACGGCAATCCATGTTTCCACCGTATATATCATGTATAAAAGCTAGATATCTTACCCGCCAATGGACTACGACATAGCAACATGGCAGCCATTTTACTGCAGACAGCTGCCCCCTTCCGTAACATTGCTGTCAGAGGTGCATGTACTATTAAAAACCTCCAACTGGTCAATTTTTAACAAAGCTGATCACTCTCCTTCCATCTCCATTAATATTTTTTTTAGTTATTAATAGAAGATATTGTTTATGAAAGATGTTGATGATGATGACCAGATATGATGATAATGTGATGGATGCATAATGTTGCTTGAAATAAATAAATAAATAAAATAAATAAATAAATCTTCTACCATAAGGAGCAGAACGTCAGCTGTCTGTGGTAAGATGGCCGCCCTTTAGCTACACGGTCAACTCCCAGATAAGGCATCTAGCCTTTATATATATCTATGAGGACCTTCATCTAACCTCTGCTGCCCCCTGGTGGAGGATCAGGATTAGTACCTTTATCTGACCTCTGCTGCCCCCTGGTGGAGGATCAGGATTAGTACCTACATCTGACCTCTGCTGCCCCCTGGTGGAGGATCAGGATTAGTACCTTTATCTGACCTCTGCTGCCCCCTGGTGGAGGATCAGGATTAGTACCTACATCTGACCTCTGCTGCCCCCTGGTGGAGGATCAGGATTAGTACCTTTATCTGACCTCTGCTGCCCCCTGGTGGAGGATCAGGATTAGTACCTTTATCTGACCTCTGCTGCCCCCTGGTGGAGGATCAGGATTAGTACCTTTATCTGACCTCTGCTGCCCCCTGGTGGAGGATCAGGATTAGTACCTTTATCTGCTGTTCCATCTGAGAAACCCTTTCTTTATTAAAAACTTATTAAATGTATTAGTTGATTAATCTGAGTTAATAATCAGTTCTGTTTCATAAACTTGACTTTTTATGATCATTAATATTTTATGCTCTTCTTCTTCATCATCATCATCATCAGATCAAGTTGCTTCAATCACCTCGGTCACGTGACCAGCAGCCTGAACAACAAGTCCCAGTAAACAGTTTGTTTATAATGTAAAAAACCACCTGACGGATCAGGATCTGATTAGTTCTACACCGGACCTCCTCCGGTACCGGAGCCTTACCGGCGTTGTTGATGAGGACCAAGTGGTCCAGGTCCCCGTTAGAAGCCTTCTTGGAGGTCCTGATGATGTCCTCCAGACCCTCGGTCTGACCCACATCAGCCTCCACCACCTCCACCCTCAGCCCTGCTCGGCCCGCCTCAGAGTCGGTCAGCTCCGCCTGCAGAGTCCGCAGGTCTCCACCAGACCGGGCCACCAGAACCATTACCGATCCGGGTCTCACCGACCGGGCCAGGTCCTGGACCAGAGCCCGGCCGAAGCCCCTGGAGGCCCCGGTGATGATGCATAGAACCCGACCCAGGTCTGCAGCAGGCGGCATGGTTCAGGTTCGGTTCGGTCTACCGTGAAATCCGGAAACGTGTCGGTTTGCTTCTTCTTCTCCTGCTGCTGCTGTCCGGCTCCTCCCGGTGCCCTGGCGCCACCTTCCGGTTTATAAAGCAGCCAGGGGGCGGGAAATCAGAAGATCTCCCGCCAGATAATCAAAGACCAAAAACACAAGGAGGTAAACAAGCTGGGACAAAACAAACAAACAAACAACAACTTATACAAAACAAACAAACAACAACTTCTACAAAATAAATAAACAAACAACAACTTCTACAAAATGAACAAACAACAACTTCTACAAAATAAATAAACAAACAACAACTTATACAAAACAAACAAACAACAACTTCTACAAAATAAATAAACAAACAACAACTTCTACAAAATGAACAAACAACAACTTATACAAAACAAACAAACAACAACTTCTACAAAATAAATAAACAAACAACAACTTCTACAAAATGAACAAAACAAACAACGACTTCTACAAAAATAAATAAACAACAACTTCTACAAAACAAACAACAAAACAAACAACAACTTCTACAAAATAAATAAACAAACAACTTCTACAAAATGAACAAACAACAACTTCTACAAAATAAATAAACAAACAACTTCTACAAAATGAACAAACAACAACTTCTACAAAATAAATAAACAAACAACAACTTATACAAAATGAACAAACAACAACTTCTACAAAATAAATAAACAAACAACAACTTATACAAAACAAACAAACAACAACTTCTGCAAAATAAATAAACAAACAACAACTTCTACAAAATGAACAAAACAAACAACGACTTCTACAAAAATAAATAAACAACAACTTCTACAAAACAAACAACAACTTCTACAAAATGAACAAAACAAACAACGACTTCTACAAAAATAAACAAACAACAACTTCTACAAAACAAACACACAAACAATAACTTTTACAAAACAAACAAACAAACAACAACTTCTACAAAATAAATAAACAAAAAACAACTTCTACAAAATAAATAAACAAACAACAACTTCTACAAAATAAATAAACAACAACTTCTACAAAATAAATAAACAACAACTTCTACAAAATGAACAAAACAAACAACGACTTCTACAAAAATAAATAAACAAACAACAACTTCTACAAAATAAATAAACAAACAACAACTTCTACAAAATAAATAAACAAACAACAACTTCTACAAAATAAATAAACAACAACTTCTACAAAATAAACAAACAAACAACAACCTCTTCAAAATAAATAAACAAACAACAACTTCTACAAAATAAATAAACAAACAACAACTTCTACAAAACAAACAAACAACAACTTCTACAAAATAAACAAACAAACAACAACCTCTACAAAACAAACAACAACTTCTACAAAATAAATAAACAACTTCTACAAAATAAATAAACAAACAACGACTTCTACAAAACAAACAACAACTTCTACAAAATAAATAAACAAACAACAACTTCTACAAAACAAACAACAACTTCTACAAAATAAATAAACAAACAACAACTTCTACAAAATAAATAAACAAACAACAACTTCTACAAAACAAACAAACAAACAACAACTTCTACAAAATAAATAAACAACAACTTCTACAAAACAAACAAACAAACAAACAACAACTTCTACAAAATAAACAAAACAAACAACAACTTCTACAAAATAAATAAAGAAACAACAACTTCTACAAAATAAATAAACAAACAACTTCTACAAAACAAACAAACAACAACTTCTACAAAATAAACAAACAAAAAACAACTTCTACAAAATAAACAAACAAACAACAACTTCTACAAAATAAACAAACAAACAGCAACTTCTACAAAATAAACAAAACAAACAACAACTTCTACAAAATAAATAAACAAACAACAAAACAACCACAAAACAAACAATCAACAAGTTCTACAAAATAAACAACAAAATAAACAAACAACAACTTCTACAAAACAAACAAACAAACAGCAAGCCTGGATCTGGACCGAGTTCTAGACCACGCCTGGATCTGGACTGAGTTCTAGACCACGCCTGGATCTGGACCGAGTTCTAGACCACGCCTGGATCTGGAACGAGTTCTGGACCACACATGGACCTGGACCTAGTTCTAGACCACGTCTGGATCTGGACCGAGTTCTGGACCACACATGGATCTGGACCGAGTTCTGGACCACGCCTGGATCTGGACCGAGTTCTAGACCACACCTGGATCTGGACCGAGTTCTAGACCACGCCTGGATCTGGACCGAGTTCTGGACCACGCCTGGATCTGGACCGAGTTCTAGACCACGACTGGAACTGGACCGAGTTCTGGACCACGCATGAACCTGGACCGAGTTCTGGACCACGCTTGGATCTTGATCGAGTTCTGGACCACGCATGAACCTGGACCAAGTTCTAGACCACGCCTGGATCTGGACCGAGTTCTAGACCACGTCTGGATCTGGAACAAGTTCTAGACCACGCCTGGATCTGGACTTACTGCTGTTCACTCAGCTCTGCTCTGTAACCTGTCACTGAGGTCTGGACCAAGTCAATGACCAGTTTTTTATGTAGTACCCTTCTAGTTACTTTTGTTCCATTACAGTAACTAGTTACTTTTGTTCCATTACAGTAACTAGTTACTTTTGTTCCATTACAGTAACTAGTTACTTTTGTTCCATTACAGTGACTAGTTACTTTTGTTCCATTACAGTAACTAGTTACTTTTGTTCCATTACAGTGACTAGTTACTTTTGTTCCATTACAGTAACTAGTTACTTTTGTTCCATTAAAGTGACTAGTTACTTTTGTTCCATTACAGTAACTAGTTACTTTTGTTCCATTACAGTAACTAGTTACTTTTTTCCATTACAGTAACTAGTTACTTTTGTTCCATTAAGTGACTAGTTACTTTTGTTCCATTACAGTAACTAGTTACTTTTGTTCCATTAAGTGACTAGTTACTTTTGTTCCATTACAGTAACTAGTTACTTTTGTATCTCATTACTCCCAACACTGGTCTCAGTCTCAGCCGAGCATCAGGAAGGAGTCTCTTCAGCGCCGTGGCGTGGACCGGTTTCTGGGACGTGATGTGGTGGTCTTCATGGGACCGCTCTCACTGATTGACTGGAATCAGCTGACCTGAATCTGGACCTGAAGGTTCTGGATCTGTTGCTGTGAGACAACCTGATGAACATCTGAATCAGGATGATTTACAGAAAGTTGACTTTATTCATTAAGGTCTAGAAACCAGCAGCGTGACGATGATGAGTTACGGCCTGGTGGAGCCGATCTGTTGCTTAAACAAACCAAACGAGTCTCCTCAGATCTGATGTTGGTTCTCAGACAGAGAGCTGGTTGTGTTTGAGGTTTTCTCTTCCTGTCAGATCATCCTGTGGTTCTCCAACATTCTTTATAGGCTGCAGGACGAGCTCTGAAATAACCCTAACCCCAGACTGAGAGGGATGGTCCAGGAGGAAATGGGAGCTTCATCCCTGGAGCTGAGTGGTTTGGAGCAGACTCACAGGCCTGAGGCAGGACTCAGGTCTCACAGTCCTCAGTTGTTCCACGGAGACATCAGGATTCTGGCCGCGTCTTGTGATCTTTTGGTTTCATGGACCCATTAATAGACTGAAGATCCTCCAACCAGAAGGGAATGATCCTGAAGCCATCTTTTAAAAATGTCCGTTAGTTTATTAAAGAGTAGAGTCAGAGGAAGGTTCTGAGTCTGAAAGGTTCAGCCTGGTGGTTCTAAAGAGCTGAATCAAGAACAGGACTCATCCGGCCCGGGTCAACGTTCCCTCTCGTTGTTGTTACATCACTCAAACAGACCTGCTCATTGAACCCTTTAAAGGAAATCCTCCTGTTATTTATGAACAACCTCGGGTTGCCTCCAGGGCCGGCCCGGGTCCGGGTACCCACCATAAGGTGACTCTGAAAGCACCAGGCTGTGAGTGGGCGGGGCTTTCAGACCCAGGAACCAGAGGATAGGTTGAGATCTTTCCCGGCCATCAGATTGTTTAGATCTAATCGGTTTTCTGTGATAAACATTTTATGAGCTGTATCTAAAGTTGTTGATCAGATTTAAATCAGATGTTTGATTCTGAGGTTAGAAACCACTTCATCTTTAAACAGGACTTGGTTTCAGACCAGAGACACTTTTAGAATTAGTGCTAGTGAAAGTCTGGTGATTCGATCATCTGTGGAGGAAACCACAGAGGGACTGTGGAGAATCAGAGTGAAGCGTGTGTTGATGGATGGAACCACAACTTCTAACGACTGAAGAAGGAACTGAGTCTCTCTCAACCATCCAAACATCTGGTCCAGCATCAGGAGGTCCTTCACACCAGAGAGCTGCAGGGTCCCTTTGAGGTCCACATGGCCCCAGGGGGGCATCAGGGGTCATCAGAGATCAAAGACTAATGACCATGTAAATGTCCTGCATCTGTACAGCACCTTAAGTCATGGACTGAAACCTCGACATCACCACTGATGGACAGGAGCTACAGTAGAGCCACAGAGGTGAAGATACCAAACACGACCTCCACCAGACCCTCAGACCTCCACCAGACCCTCAGACCTCCACCAGACCCTCTGACCTCCACCAGACCCTCTGACCTCCACCAGACCCTCAGACCTCCACCAGACCCTCTGACCTCCACCAGACCCTCCACCAGACCCTCAGACCGCCACCAGACCCTCAGACCTCCACCAGACCCTCAGACCTCCACCAGACCTCCACCAGACCCTCAGACCTCCACCAGACCTCCACCAGACCCTCAGACCTCCACCAGACCCTCAGACCTCCACCAGACCCTCAGACCTCCACCAGACCCTCAGACCTCCATCAGACCCTCAGACCTCCACCAGACCCTCAGACCTCCACCAGACCCTCAGACCTCCACCAGACCCTCAGACCTCCATCAGACCCTCAGACCTCCACCAGACCTCCACCAGACCCTCAGACCTCCACCAGACCCTCTGACCTCCACCAGACCCTCTGACCTCCACCAGACCTCCACCAGACCCTCAGACCTCCACCAGACCCTCTGACCTCCACCAGACCCTCAGACCTCCACCAGACCCTCAGACCTCCATCAGACCCTCAGACCTCCACCAGACCTCCACCAGACCCTCAGACCTCCACCAGACCCTCAGACCTCCACCAGACCCTCAGACCTCCACCAGACCCTCAGACCTCCACCAGACCCTCAGACCTCCACCAGACCTCCACCAGACCCTCAGACCTCCACCAGACCTCCACCAGACCCTCAGACCTCCACCAGACCCTCTGACCTCCACCAGACCCTCTGACCTCCACCAGACCTCCACCAGACCCTCAGACCTCCACCAGACCCTCAGACCTCCACCAGACCCTCAGACCTCCATCAGACCCTCTGACCTCCACCAGACCCTCTGACCTCCACCAGACCCTCAGACCTCCATCAGACCCTCAGACCTCCACCAGACCTCCACCAGACCCTCTGACCTCCACCAGACCCTCTGACCTCCACCAGACCCTCTGACCTCCACCAGACCCTCTGACCTCCACCAGACCCTCAGACCTCCATCAGACCCTCAGACCTCAACCAGACCTCCACCAGACCCTCAGACCTCCACCAGACCCTCAGACCTCCACCAGACCCTCTGACCTCCACCAGACCCTCTGACCTCCACCAGACCCTCTGACCTCCATCAGACCCTCAGACCTCCACCAGACCCCCACCAGACCCTCAGACCTCCACCAGACCCTCAGACCTCCACCAGACCCTCTGACCTCCACCAACCCTCAGACCTCCATCAGACCCTCAGACCTCCACCAGACCTCCACCAGACCCTCTGACCTCCACCAGACCCTCAGACCTCCACCAGACCCTCTGACCTCCACCAGACCTCCACCAGACCCTCAGACCTCCACCAGACCTCCATCAGACCCTCTGACCTCCACCAGACCCTCTGACCTCCACCAGACCCTCAGACCTCCATCAGACCCTCAGACCTCCATCAGACCCTCTGACCTCCACCAGACCATCTGACCTCCACCAGACCTCCACCAGACCCTCAGACCTCCACCAGACCCTCTGACCTCCATCAGACCCTCAGACCTCCATCAGACCCTCTGACCTCCACCAGACCCTCAGACCTCCACCAGACCCCCACCAGACCCTCAGACCTCCACCAGACCCTGACCTCCATCAGACCCTCAGACCTCCACCAGACCTCCACCAGACCCTCTGACCTCCACCAGACCCTCAGACCTCCATCAGACCCTCAGACCTCCATCAGACCCTCTGACCTCCATCAGACCCTCTGACCTCCACCAGACCCTCTGACCTCCATCAGACCCTCAGACCTCAACCAGACCTCCACCAGACCCTCAGACCTCCACCAGACCTCCACCAGACCCTCAGACCTCCACCAGACCCTGACCTCCATCAGACCCTCAGACCTCCACCAGACCTCCACCAGACCCTCTGACCTCCATCAGACCCTCAGACCTCCATCAGACCCTCTGACCTCCATCAGACCCTCTGACCTCCACCAGACCCTCAGACCTCCACCAGACCCTCAGACCTCCACCAGACCCTCAGACCTCCACCAGACCACCATCAGACCAGCAGGTGGTGTCTGACCCAAGGACACGACAAGATATAAGATATAATAAGATGACCCAACTGGAGTGGGGTTTTGAACCAACAACCATCTGATTGTCAGATGAAGGTTCTGTTTGTAGTCCATGACTGTAGAGCTCTTCTCTGTCCTGACCCACAGACGTAGACTGGGTGGTTTTGATTCCTGTAGCTTTGTGGAGGAGGGGCTGTGACTAACACCTGTAGCTTTGTGGAGGAGGGGCTGTGACTAACACCTGTAGCTTTGTGGAGGAGGGGCTGTGACTAACACCTGGGGAGAACTTCACCTCTGGAAGGTTTAGAGAACTGGATCCATTTTCAGGACTTCTTTAGTCTCTGCATGCAGCCATTAGAGCTGAGGCTGTCTCCAGACCTGAGCTAATCGTTTTCCTGTTGCTGTGCGAGGACTTCATGATCTGCTTGGTGAATTCCTTGTGGGTTGTCATATGTTCCTGCTCAATAAGCGGCTCTGCAGCTCCTCCATAAAGGTCTGATTGACTGAGCGCTGTTGAGGCGTGACCGCCTCTAAGTCCTCATGTCAAATCTGTTTATTCAGTGGGATTGAAATCAATCAGCTGGAGCCACAAATGTTCCTCAGCTTGATGTTTACTGAGATGAAGGAACACCATGTGGTTTCAGCTGCAGAGGCAGGAAACTGGAGGTCTTCAGGACCCACATTCTGGTTCTGTTCACTGCAAAAACACACTGAGGACTCCTAAGCTCAGACCGGATCTAGACCTGAACTCCTGATCCAGTCCAGGGTGCTCATTTATAAAGCTTTGCGTAGAATCCTTACTAAAACTTGCTTAAGCTCAGCCAAACAATTTCAGGTACGCAAATTCCATTTCCGATTTATAAAACCCTGCAGACGCACAGATCCACGCAATTCTGCTTTATAAATCGCTGTCAGACCTAGAACTGGTCTCAGCTGTTGTTGGGTCAGAACCCTCCTCCTACACACCCACATTCTACCATATACGGTCAATGCTAAGGACCTCATGAATAATTGCATATGCATAAGCCGGTGGGTTTCTGGCTTTTAACAGTAAATCGTGACAACAGAGAGGTTTAGGAAGCGTGATTTCACAGAGGCTGAAACTCGAGGTGCTTGTGGTGGATGGACGGGAAAATGTTTTATTAGGTGGTGAAATGTGACGAATTACGAACACGGAAGTGCTCCGAGAGACGTCTCGCTGCAGCGCGTCTGCTGTCAGTCTGACAGAGAGATCGTGAAGATCTAAGAAACGTTTAATGACAACATTTAATTTAATCCAAAGGGGAAGACACGTCATGCTGTTCATCCTGTTAAACAGTCAACCTGCTGGATAAAATAATCGCTGGTTGAAACCCGAGAACGGCCGGTGACACCGGGTTTTACTGGTTCTGATGGTTCTGTTGATCTAATACTGGACCCAGTTGATCCATAGGATGCTCTAATGAATCTATCAGCTGATCGATGGTCCAGTCATTATCTAGAAATCTCTAAAAACTCTCTCCCATTCATCCGGAGTCTGACTGCTGGCTGAGCTGCAGCGCATCCAGCGCATTACGCACAAGTGTCCCTGCAGGATTCCTAAATCTCTAAAATCATAATTAATGCACCAATAAGTGAAGTTTATTATATAATCTGAAGACGACTGGATGAACAGAATGGGATATTTTTCGAAAATGCGACAAATTTTCATTCAGATTTAAATTTGTATTCTTTTTAGAGACGGATTGTTGGTTCTGTGTGCACGAGGGTCTACAGTCTTTAATTGTGTCATAAATTCAACATGTTTCATCTCACCAGCTGCTCTGACTGGTTTCACGTCTCCAACATGTGCTTACGCAAGGTCTAAAGTTTGCTTAGAGTTGCGCACATTTTTCCATTACGTTTTCTTTTATAAATCCCAAATTTTGCGTAAAAAGTGACCCACGCAACTTTTTGGCCCATTTTGTGCGTAAGCAAGTTTTATAAATGAGCACCCAGAACTCCTGATCTGGTTCAGAACTCCTGATCACAAAAATCAGGTCATGAAGATCAGCAGAATCCTATTAAGGAGGTCAGGAGGTCACCTGGAGACCAGACCTGGACTCAAAGGTCTTCAGGAAGCCCCACGAACACCTGGTGAACNCTTTTGTTCCATTACAGTAACTAGTTACTTTTGTTCCATTACAGTGACTAGTTACTTTTGTTCCATTACAGTAACTAGTTACTTTTGTTCCATTACAGTAACTAGTTACTTTTGTTCCATTACAGTGACTAGTTACTTTTGTTCCATTACAGTAACTAGTTACTTTTGTTCCATTACAGTAACTAGTTACTTTTGTTCCATTACAGTGACTAGTTACTTTTGTTCCATTACAGTAACTAGTTACTTTTGTTCCATTACAGTAACTAGTTACTTTTGTTCCATTACAGTGACTAGTTACTTTTGTTCCATTACAGTAACTAGTTACTTTTGTTCCATTACAGTAACTAGTTACTTTTGTTCCATTACAGTGACTAGTTACTTTTGTTCCATTACAGTAACTAGTTACTTTTGTTCCATTACAGTAACTAGTTACTTTTGTTCCATTACAGTGACTAGTTACTTTTGTTCCATTACAGTAACTAGTTACTTTTGTTCCATTACAGTGACTAGTTACTTTTGTTCCATTACAGTAACTAGTTACTTTTGTTCCATTACAGTAACTAGTTACTTTTGTTCCATTACAGTGACTAGTTACTTTTGTTCCATTACAGTAACTAGTTACTTTTGTTCCATTACAGTAACTAGTTACTTTTGTTCCATTAAGTGACTAGTTACTTTTGTTCCATTACAGTAACTAGTTACTTTTGTTCCATTAAGTGACTAGTTACTTTTGTTCCATTACAGTGACTAGTTACTTTTGTTCCATTACAGTGACTAGTTAGTTACTTTTGTTCCATTACAGTAACTAGTTACTTTTGTTCCATTAAGTGACTAGTTACTTTTGTTCCATTACAGTGACTAGTTACTTTTGTTCCATTACAGTGACTAGTTAGTTACTTTTGTTCCATTACAGTAACTAGTTACTTTTGTTCCATTACAGTGACTAGTTACTTTTGTTCCATTACAGTAACTAGTTACTTTTGTTCCATTACAGTAACTAGTTACTTTTGTTCCATTAAGTGACTAGTTACTTTTGTTCCATTACAGTAACTAGTTACTTTTGTTCCATTAAGTGACTAGTTACTTTTGTTCCATTACAGTAACTAGTTACTTTTGTTCCATTAAAGTAACTAGTTACTTTTGTTCCATTACAGTGACTAGTTACTTTTGTTCCATTACAGTGACTAGTTACTTTTGTTCCATTAAGTGACTAGTTACTTTTGTTCCATTACAGTGACTAGTTACTTTTGTTCCATTACAGTAACTAGTTACTTTTGTTCCATTACAGTGACTAGTTACTTTTGTTCCATTACAGTAACTAGTTACTTTTGTTCCATTANGACCTCATGAATAATTGCATATGCATAAGCCGGTGGGTTTCTGGCTTTTAACAGTAAATCGTGACAACAGAGAGGTTTAGGAAGCGTGATTTCACAGAGGCTGAAACTCGAGGTGCTTGTGGTGGATGGACGGGAAAATGTTTTATTAGGTGGTGAAATGTGACGAATTACGAACACGGAAGTGCTCCGAGAGACGTCTCGCTGCAGCGCGTCTGCTGTCAGTCTGACAGAGAGATCGTGAAGATCTAAGAAACGTTTAATGACAACATTTAATTTAATCCAAAGGGGAAGACACGTCATGCTGTTCATCCTGTTAAACAGTCAACCTGCTGGATAAAATAATCGCTGGTTGAAACCCGAGAACGGCCGGTGACACCGGGTTTTACTGGTTCTGATGGTTCTGTTGATCTAATACTGGACCCAGTTGATCCATAGGATGCTCTAATGAATCTATCAGCTGATCGATGGTCCAGTCATTATCTAGAAATCTCTAAAAACTCTCTCCCATTCATCCGGAGTCTGACTGCTGGCTGAGCTGCAGCGCATCCAGCGCATTACGCACAAGTGTCCCTGCAGGATTCCTAAATCTCTAAAATCATAATTAATGCACCAATAAGTGAAGTTTATTATATAATCTGAAGACGACTGGATGAACAGAATGGGATATTTTTCGAAAATGCGACAAATTTTCATTCAGATTTAAATTTGTATTCTTTTTAGAGACGGATTGTTGGTTCTGTGTGCACGAGGGTCTACAGTCTTTAATTGTGTCATAAATTCAACATGTTTCATCTCACCAGCTGCTCTGACTGGTTTCACGTCTCCAACATGTGCTTACGCAAGGTCTAAAGTTTGCTTAGAGTTGCGCACATTTTTCCATTACGTTTTCTTTTATAAATCCCAAATTTTGCGTAAAAAGTGACCCACGCAACTTTTTGGCCCATTTTGTGCGTAAGCAAGTTTTATAAATGAGCACCCAGAACTCCTGATCTGGTTCAGAACTCCTGATCACAAAAATCAGGTCATGAAGATCAGCAGAATCCTATTAAGGAGGTCAGGAGGTCACCTGGAGACCAGACCTGGACTCAAAGGTCTTCAGGAAGCCCCACGAACACCTGGTGAACATTGGTTGATCAGTTCTGTTAGAACTATGTGAGGTTCTTCATGTAGTCAGCAGTAGGTAGAGCAGTTTCCTGGTAACTGGAGGGTTGTTGTTTGATCCCAGGGTTATCCCTCTAAACCTAAACCCTGTCCCTCTGCTGGCTTCTTTTGTCGTTGTGTCCTGAAGCAAAACACCACCTGCTAGTGGTGGTCGGAGGGTCTGGTGGAGTTCTGACAGGTTTACATTGTTGTTGTGTCCTTCGAGACACTTCACCCACCTTGTCTACTGGTGGAGGTCTGAGGGACCTGGTGGTGGTCACAGGGACTTGGTGGTGGTCTGAGGGACCTGGTGGTGGTCTGAGGGACCTGGTGGTGGTCAGAGGGACTTGGTGGTGGTCTGAGGGACCTGGTGGTGGTCAGAGGGACTTGGTGGTGGTCTGAGGGACCTGGTGGTGGTCACAGGGACTTGGTGGTGGTCTGAGGGACCTGGTGGAGATCACATGGACTTGGTGGTGGTCTGAGAGACCTGGTGGTGGTCAGAGGGACTTGGTGGTGGTCAAAGGGACTTGGTGATAGTCACAAGGACTTGGTGGTGGTCTGAGGGACTTGGCAGGCGTCTGTGCCTCTGTCAGTGTGCTCCAGGTCAGCTGAGACTACAGCGTATCTGATCACCACCAGTGAGTGACTGATGTGTTGTACAGAGCTTTGGGGAGTGTAGAACTCTAGAAAGTGCTCTAGAGAGACACAGGGTGTTTACTGCTAACATGCTAATGTTGGGGTTCACCTGTCCCCATGCCAAAAGTGTAAAAACTTAATCAATAGCATGCTAACATGCAAAAGTTAGCTTTAGCATGTTAGCATGCTAATGCTAACATAATGCTAACATTAGCATTAGCAAACAACATGCTATACTATAGCAAGCAAGTTAGCACACTAATGCTATTTGACCCTTAATATTGAGATATCAGCTCCATTCATTTTAATAGACCATAATACTACTATAACTACTACTACCATAATACTACTACTATAACTACACCTACCATAATACTACTACTACTATAACTACTACTACCATACTACTACTACTACTACTATAACTACTACTACCATAATACTACTACTATAACTACACCTACCATAATACTACTACTACTATAACTACTACTACCATAATACTACTACTATAACTACACCTACCATAATACTACTACTACTATAACTACTACTACCATACTACTACTACTACTACTATAACTACTACTACCATAATAATACTACTACTACTACTATAACTACTCTACCACACACACACCCATTAGGACTGTATCACCACTTGTTTGATCAAGTAGCTGAACTTTGTCTAAACTCAGAATCAGTAGGAACCACGTCGTCGTCGCTCTACCTTCAGCAGACATCAACGTTTGAGTTTTGTTTATTTATTTGAAGTCAGATCAAACAGAATCAAACCAACGGGCATTTTGACCAAAAGTCGTTTATTATTTGTTTACAGATAAACAAAGCCCTCCCCATCCAGAGCAGGTAAACAGGTTCTGGTTTGTAAAAACATTTTTAAAAACTGATCTCAAATTTTATCTCAGTTACTGGAAAACTTTTCATTTAAATAAATCGACTGTTTAAAACAAACGTCTCTAAAATAAACAGTAAATCTGATCTTGATGCTCCTAAAAGCTCCGTTCTCCAACATTGGAACTCATTTAGTTTTTCTTTTTCCTCCAGATGATGTCAGCTGTTAAACCAGATGAAACACTGAGAACAGGAAACAGAACAGAACCGGTTCTGCGTTCTAAACTGGATCCAGGTCCTTGGTGATGGACGCAGATGAAATGATCACCTCTGATGAGGATGAAGAAGTCTCACATCCAGGTCCTACATCCCTGGACAGAACCGGTTCTGTGTACTGGTTCCAGTTCAGGGGAGCTACATGTTGGATTCACTGTGAGCGCGTTTATCATTCTCCAGATCGCTGTCCTGAGAGATCAGCTTGTAGGGTTTCTTCCTCTCCTTCTCCTCCAGCACAGAGTTTCCCATCTCCACGTCTCTGCTGCGGAGCTCGTGTCGGGACAGGAACTCCACGATCCCAGCTCCGATCGAGTCCCCCAAAACGTTGGTGGTGGTACGAAGACGGTCCCTGGACCCAAGAAATAAAAGTGTCAGAATTGAACTTTTGACCTCCTTGGACCTTCTTTCAAAGCAGGACTGCGACCAGAAAGGTTCCAGGACCTTTCCAACGAGGTACCCCAAGGCTTAATGCTGGGCCACCTTTCAATGCCACCATGTGTGTTTGTGTTTATGTTTGTGTTTATGTTTGTGTTTATCTTTGTGTATATGTTTGTGTTTGTTTGTGTTTGTGTATACATTTGTGTTTATGTTTGTGTTTATGTTTATGTTTATGTTTGTGTTTGTGTATACATTTGTGTTTATGTTTGTATATGTTTGTGTATATGTTTGTATTTATGTTTGTGTTTATGTTTGTATTTATGTTTGTGTTTATGTTTGTGTATACATTTGTGTTTATGTTTGTATATGTTTGTGTATATGTTTGTATTTATGTTTGTGTTTATGTTTGTATTTATGTTTGTGTTTATGTTTGTGTTTGTGTATACATTTGTGTTTATGTTTGTATATGTTTGTGTATATGTTTGTATTTATGTTTGTGTTTATGTTTGTATTTATGTTTGTGTTTATGTTTGTGTTTATGTTTGTGTTTGTGTATACATTTGTGTATATGTTTGTGTTTATGTTTGTGTTTATGTTTGTGTTTATGTTTGTATTTATGTATATGTTTATGTTTGTGTATACATTTGTGTATATGTTTGTGTTTATGTTTGTGTTTGTGTTTATGTTTATGTTTGTGTTTATGTTTGTGTATACATTTGTGTATATGTTTGTGTATATGTTTGTGTTTATGTTTGTGTTTATGTTTGTGTTTGTGTTTATGTTTGTGTATACATTTGTGTATATGTTTGTGTTTATGTTTATGTTTGTGTATACATTTGTGTATATGTTTGTGTTTATGTTTGTGTTTATGTTTATGTTTGTGTATACATTTGTATATATGTTTGTGTATATGTTTGTGTTTATGTTTGTGTTTATGTTTATGTTTGTGTATATGTTTGTGTTTGTGTTTATGTTTATGTTTGTGTTTATGTTTGTGTTTGTGTTTGTGTATACATTTGTGTATATGTTTGTGTTTATGTTTGTGTTTGTGTATACATTTGTGTATATGTTTGTGTTTATGTTTGTGTTTGTGTATACATTTGTGTATATGTTTGTGTTTATGTTTATGTTTGTGTATACATTTGTGTATATGTTTGTGTTTATGTATATGTTTATGTTTGTGTTTATGTTTGTGTTTACATTTGTATATATGTTTGTGTATATGTTTGTGTTTATGTTTGTGTTTATGTTTGTGTTTATGTTTATGTTTGTGTATACATTTGTGTATATGTTTGTGTTTATGTATATGTTTATGTTTGTGTTTATGTTTGTGTTTATGTATACATTTGTGTATATGTTTGTGTTTATGTTTGTGTTTGTGTATACATTTGTGTATATGTTTGTGTTTATGTTTGTGTTTATGTTTATGTTTGTGTATACATTTGTGTATATGTTTGTGTATATGTTTGTGTTTATGTTTGTGTTTGTGATTATGTTTATGTTTGTGTATACATTTGTGTATATGTTTGTGTTTATGTTTGTGTTTATGTTTATGTTTGTGTATACATTTGTGTATATGTTTGTGTTTATGTATATGTTTATGTTTGTGTTTATGTTTGTGTTTATGTTTGTGTATACATTTGTGTATATGTTTGTGTTTATGTTTGTGTTTATGTTTGTGTTTGTGTTTATGTTTGTGTATACATTTGTGTATATGTTTGTGTTTATGTTTGTGTTTATGTTTGTGTTTGTGTTTATGTTTATGTTTGTGTATACATTTGTGTATATGTTTGTGTTTATGTTTATGTTTGTGTTTATGTTTGTGTATACATTTGTGTTTATGTTTGTGTTTATGTTTGTGTTTATGTTTGTGTATACATTTGTGTTTATGTTTGTGTATATGTTTGTGTTTATGTTTGTATTTATGTATATGTTTATGTTTGTGTTTATGTTTGTGTTTATGTTTGTGTATACATTTGTGTATATGTTTGTGTTTATGTTTGTGTTTATGTTTGTGTTTGTGTTTATGTTTGTGTATACATTTGTGTATATGTTTGTGTTTATGTTTGTGTTTATGTTTGTGTTTGTGTTTATGTTTATGTTTGTGTATACATTTGTGTATATGTTTGTGTTTATGTTTATGTTTGTGTTTATGTTTGTGTTTGTGTATACATTTGTGTTTATGTTTGTGTTTATGTTTGTGTATACATTTGTGTTTATGTTTGTGTATATGTTTGTGTTTATGTTTGTATTTATGTATATGTTTATGTTTGTGTTTATGTTTGTATTTATGTTTGTGTTTATGTTTGTATTTATGTTTGTGTATATGTTTGTGTATACATTTGTGTTTATGTTTGTGTATATGTTTGTGTTTATGTTTCTGTTTCTGTTTATGTTTGTGTATATGTTTGTGTTTATGTTTGTGTTAACGTTTGTGTTTGTTTTTGTTCTGGACCATGTAACTAACCAACCTAATTCAACCCCACTGATTTAAGAAGCTCGTTAAAACTCAACGAGCTCAAACCAAAGAGCTTTACAATGGTAAAATATTAAAATGACATAAGACGAGACAAGAACAAAAACAAATAAAACAGCAGGTCAGGGACTGAGTTCAGGTCCAGGTAGGGAATGGAGACAAGATCAGGGTTAGGCTTAGAATTGATAAAGCCAGGGTTAAGGTTAGGACCAGGGTCAGGGGTTAGGATTAGGGTTAAGGTTAGGGTCTTAACAATCAGTATTGATAGGTTGTGTAGTGGTTACATGTAGGACAGAGAGACAGAGAAAGAGAGAGTCCAGATAGCAGAGGTGGGGGTTAAGAACTGGACTGGAGTGTATTGGATTGGACTGGACTGGATTGGACTGGACTGGAGTGGACTGGATTGGATTGGACTGGATTGGATTGGACTGGATTGGATTGGACTGGACTGAACTGGACTGGATTGGACTGGACTGGACTCGACTGGACTGGACTGGATTGGATTGGATTGGATTGGACTGGATTGGACTGGACTGGACTGGACTGGACTGGATTGGATTGGACTCGACTGAACTGGACTGGATTGGACTGGACTGGATTGGATTGGATTGGACTGGATTGGATTGGACTGGACTGGATTGGACTGGATTAGATTGGATTGGACTGGATTGGATAGGACTGGACTGAACTGGACTGGATTGGATTGGACTCGACTGAACTGGACTGGATTGGACTGGATTGGACTGGACTGGACTGGACTGGATTGGACTGGATTGGACTGGATTGGACTGGGTTAGATTGGATTGGACTGGATTGGATTGGACTGGACTGGACTGGACCCTAACTGGACTGGACTGGACTGAACCCTAACTGGACTGGACTGGACTGGACCCTAACTGGACTGGACTGGACTGGACTGGATTGGACTGGACTGGATTGGACTGGGTTAGATTGGATTGGACTGGATTGGATTGGACTGGACTGGACTGGATTGGATTGGATTGGATTGGATTGGACTGGACTGGACTGGACTGGACCCTAACTGGACTGGACTGGACTGAACCCTAACTGGACTGGACTGGACTGGACCCTAACTGGACTGGACTGGACTGAACCCTAACTGGACTGGACTGGACCCTAACTGGACTGGACTGAACCCTAACTGGACTGGACTGGACTGGACCCTAACTGGACTGGACTGGACTGAACCCTAACTGGACTGGACTGGACTGGACCCTAACTGGACTGGACTGGACTATACCCTGACTGGACTGGACTGGACTGGACTGGATTGGACTGGGTTAGATTGGATTGGACTGGATTGGATTGGACTGGACTGGATTGGATTGGATTGGATTGGATTGGATTGGACTGGACTGGATTGGACTGGACTGGACTGGACTGGGTTAGATTGGATTGGATTGGACTGGACTGGACTGGACTGGACTGGACTTGACTGGACTGGACTGGATTGGATTGGATTGGATTGGATTGGATTGGACTGGACTGGACTGGATTGGATTGGCTTGGTTTGGCTTGGCTAGTTGTTTAAAATGGCTGAAATGTCCTTCTAATCAACACATCTTTATTGCTAAAAACCAGGAGACACTGAAACAACCAGTTAAAGTCAGAAAAACCAGAGATGAACTCTGTCTGGTTGATTATTTCTTTGCTGTAACGCCGAGGCCTCTTGGTGATGATTGGTCTCCTTTAGAAGGATCCTGGGATGGATAGATGAATGTGTGTTTGGTTCCTGTTGTTTACACTACAGTTTGACCAGCGATGGTTCTAATCTACATGTAAAGACTTCACACATTTTTTGATTTGAATGGTTAGAGTCAGGAACATTTATAGATGGAACTAAAAACCAGGTCTGATTTTTGGGTCTAAATGAGAAATCAGGTTTTTATGATGCTGAAGGATCTTTCTATCCAGCCCGTCGTCGCTGGAGGAGAGAAGTGATTCCATCCTATTACCCCAGTTACACCAGTCACTGCTGGTCAGGTTATTCTAATAGAAACCATTAAAATGGAAAACCTAATTATGTTTCTATGTTAAAACTCAAAAACATTCAGTAGTGAAAGAAGATGTAGCACGAGACTCGGGGGAGGAGGGAGAAGTGTGTCAGTAGGTGAAGGAAGATCTAGAGCCGAGTTAGATCTTAAAACGGTACGAAGATGGACTCGTCTGTAGGGCCGCCCACCTGTCAGTCAGGTGACCTGTTAACCAGGTGACCCATCAACCAGGCAACTTGTCAACCAGGTGACCTGTTAACCAGGTGACCCATCAACCAGGTGACCCGTCAACCAGGTGATCAAGGTGACCCATCAACCAGGTGACCAGGTGACCCGTCAACCAGGTGACCCATTAACCAGGCACCTTGTCAACCAGGTGAGCAGGCGACCTGTCAACCAGGTGACCCGTCAACCAGGCGACCTGTTAACCAGGCAACTTGTTAACCAGACAACCTGTTAACCAGGCGACTTGTTAACCAGGCGACCCTTTGACCCATGAAGATCAGCGTTTAGCTTTTTAAACTGAACTAATTAGACTGAAGTGGATTTTTTGATGAGTCGGTAAAAGCTGAGAAAAACCACCTGAGATCAACTGGACTGGACTGGACTGGACTCAACCCTAACTGGACTGGACTGAACCCTAACTGGACTGGACTGGACTGAACCCTAACTGGACTGGACTGGACCCTAACTGGACTGGACTGGACTAAACCCTAACTGGACTGGACTGGACTGAACCCTAACTGGACTGGACTGGACTGAACCCTAACTGGACTGGACTGGACTCTAACTGACTGGACTGAACCCTAACGGACTGGACTGGACTGAACCCTAACTGGACTGGACTGGACTGGACCCTAACTGGACTGGACTGGACTGAACCCTAACTGGACTGGACTGGACTGAACCCTAACTGGACTGGACTGGACCCTAACTGGACTGGACTGGACTGAACCCTAACTGGACTGGACTGGACTGGACCCTAACTGGACTGGACTGGACTGGACCCTAACTGGACTGGACTGGACTGAACCCTAACTGGACTGGACTGGACTGAACCCTAACTGGACTGGACTGGACTGGACCCTAACTGGACTGGACTGGACTGAACCCTAACTGGACTGGACTGGACCCTAACTGGACTGGACTGGACTGAACCCTAACTGGACTGGACTGGACCCTAACTGGACTGGACTGAACCCTAACTGGACTGGACTGGACTGGACCCTAACTGGACTGGACTGGACTGAACCCTAACTGGACTGGACTGGACTGGACCCTAACTGGACTGGACTGGACTGAACCCTAACTGGACTGGACTGGACTGTGTGCTGGTGGATCTGACTAGGACTTGTTTGTTCTGAACTTGACTCGTAAGTCAGCAGACTCAAACTGGAACTCCAATTTACAGGAAGTTACTCACAGAAACCAATCAACAGCAATGATGAGAGTGATGTCATCAGTAGGAAGTCCAACAGAGGTCAGTACGATCACCATGGTAACCAGGCCGGCCTGAGGGATGCCAGCAGCCCCGATGCTGGCTGCGGTGGCTGTAATGCTTCACATGAAGGAGACAAACATGAAACCATCTGTGGTTCTCTTCGGGTTCTCGTCACTCTCGACTCGTTCTAGTTACCTGATGGTGATGATCTGACCAAAGTTCATCTCCACGTTGTTGACCTGGGCGATGAAGATGGCCGCCAGTGCCTCGTACAGAGCCGTCCCGTCCATGTTGATGGTGGCGCCGACTGGCAGGATGAAGCGTGTGATGCGTTTATCGATCCTGTTGTTCTCCTCCAGACATTTAAACGTGACAGGAAGTGTCGCAGAGCTGAGACACGATGGAGACACGTTTAACAGAAACAAGTCACTCTCTAAGGACTCGTACAGAGATCCCCAAACAAACAGCAATGGACATGTTTTTCTCTAATAATTCATTCAACGTGTATGATTTAGTTCTAGAACAGCGCCACACGGTGGCTGCTCTGTTTGGTTACAGGTCATTTTTGTTTTGGGAACTTTTTTCTTCATTGTTCTGATTGAAGATCCTTCCTGTTCACAGCTAGAACATCCTAGACCCTCAGAGTTACTGAAACATGGGATTAGCCCTGGCCCTGATGGGGGTCGGCGTGGTCATCTGGCAACCAGAGGGTTGTTGGTTTGGTCCCAGGTCCTTCTGGGTCACTGACACTTCACCCCCCCGATGGTGTGTTCAGAGGGTGTGGTGTACGATAGCTCTTCCTCTGATTTACCACCATCAGCGTGTGACTGACTGACTGTAGTGTAAAGAGCTTTAGAGTCCACCATGTGGGCCTGGACACCTTCTGGTCCACTCGTCTTTACAACATTCAGCTGCTGGGAGGTCCCACCACATCCTCTCAGCCAGGTTCTGGTCTGGACTCTGGACCATTGCTGAACCTTGGTTCTGTTGCAGATCAGCTGGCTTCATGACCCCGTTCAGATTAACTTCTAGAGGAACTCCTGGTGGACTCAGGAAGTCCTGCTGGGTCAGAACCAGCCCAAACCATCAGCCCTCCTGCTGGGATCAGCTGTTTGAGCTGCAGTGCATCATGGGTAAACACCTCCACTTTGTTCAGATACAACTTTACCAACCTGAGCTGAGCCCTCATGACCTTTGACCTGTAGTGTGAGCCTTGACCTCTGACCTCAGGGTGAATCTGATGAGATCCACTCCTGTCATTGTCAACTTGAATGACTCCAAATGACCTTTGACCCAGATCGATGGGCTTCTCAGAGGCTGATGTTAACACGCGCCTGTATGCTCCGGAGCAGCAGACGGGCGCTGCCAGGGTCCCAAATTAACACTCGCCAGCAAATTGCTCCACATGGCGAGTAAATATTGGAGCGCCATCCGCCACATGGCGAGTACATTTTAACACCAAATCAGTTCTGATCAGGCCTCTTCCATGGATTTCTGTGACGCTCCTCTCCTGCCTGCATGCGACGTACGCGAAATGTGAGAGTCTCACCCGGCATTTCCGCCTATCTATTCACTGTTTATCAGGTAGCAGCAGTTAGCTTCGTGCTAAAGCTAGCAGCGACATGTGGCAGTTTAGAACTGGAGTCAGCCAGTCTTCAAAAAGAAAAGTAATCCAAACCACCAGGACCAGTGGCAACCAGAAGATTTAATGAAAAGTGGCGAACTGGAGATGTTGTTGACGCTGGCTACATTAATCAGGTGTTGTGCGAAAATCTGTTTGACATAGTCGTGTCAAAGTTGATACTTTATGTAGTTCCTAGAAAATAAATGAATAAAAGTTTACTTTTTTTATTTTTGTTTAAATCACTGACAGAATCATCCACTTTCGACACAGGGGAACAAAAGATTTCAGGGGAACAAAAGATTTCAGGGGAACAGATTTTCGCACAACACCGGAATCTGCTCAAATGAGCTGCACCGTTTTCCACCAGAATGTTAGAAAGATGAACCGTAACAAGTTCAAGTTGTCGTAGGAAATGAGACGATGGAGCTCCAGGGACTTTGACCCAATGAGGCTGTAGACTGTCAGGAGCAGGAAGCCAGATTTCATGGAGAGAAAACAAGGAGTCTGACTAGATTTCAATAAAAGAGTTCATTAAAAACATTTCTAAAAATAAAGATCTGAAATGACTAAAAAGTAGTTTTTCTTATTGATGATTGTTTAATGAAGTTGTCGCTCCTCTCTGTTTGGATCCAACATAATATCAGATAATAGAATAACGAGCTTTGGGTAGATCAGTTAGAGTTTTGGCCGGTAGATTTGATCATCTACCATCTACTGAGTCAAAGTGTAGTTTTGGACCCTGGTGCTGATGAAGATCAGCAGGTCCTGATCAAATGAAGGATTTGAACTCTGTCAGCGTTTAGCTCAGACCCTGTAGGGACTTGGGTTTTTAGGGTTAGACTGTGCTCACCAGAGGGTGTTAACCCACTGGTTTTACTGGTGTGTTGTACTTGTGTGTACTGCTCACCTGGAGGAGGTACCTAACGCCGTAACCAGAGCTTGCAGGAGTCCAGCGATGAAGATGAAGGGGTTTTGTCGAGTGATGACAAAGTACAGAGTGGGCAGAATAATAACGGCGTGGATCAGCAAGCCGATGATGACCGTGATGGTGTACATGCCCAGCTGGCCCCCCATCTGGGTCAGGTCATCCATCTCCACGATCTTCCCTGCGATCAGGAACAGGATCCCAACAGGAGCATACCTGGAGGTGGAGAGGAAGGTCATGTTTCTGCAGGAAGACGTGTTCAGAACACTTTCAGCTACATCAGGAGTTCTACCACATGATGATGGCGACCAGGCGCATGATGGCTTCATTGAGGCTGTCGAAGAACTCTCTGAGGAGCTGACCCTGCTCCTTCATGTTCCCAATGATCAAACCGAAGCACATGGAGAAGACCACCAGCCCAAGGGCGTTAAGCCCGTTCACCTGACCTGGCAGCGGGACCACCTCCTCCCTGCTGATCTCCATCACCTCCTGGGTGCCGTTGGTGGAGTTGGAGAAGGTGTCGTTCACTGTAACCGTCACATGGACCGACCGCTTCCCGTATTTGGTTTTGAACTATAGAACGAGAGAAGATCTCAGGTTGTGGAGTTTATTGGTTCTGAAACACCTTTGAGGTCAGGGTCTTCAGGGTCCCTATGAAGTGGCATTCTAAACGTATAAATAAACACAGAGTCAGCGTAGCTCACAAGATGAAAGAGTGTGCTCCCCTGCTCTAGACTGGGGTTACAGTGACCCGCTTCTCCTGGATCTCCTGATGCTTCCATGTATCCTCTGAGGACTCGTTACTGCAGCAACTTTGTTGAAGCCTTGGTTGATAAAATGTGCTACAGAAATAAAACTGACATCGAATGTCTTCAGAGGCTCCTTCAGATCTGCTGCAACACAGGAGGTCCTTCCTGTCCATCACAGACATGGAATGCAGAAGAAGACCATAGTGGTCCACCCTGAGACCAGTTGATGCGGACCACACTCAGTAGAAAACCATTAAAAGATCTGACCTGCTGTTGGCCAGTAAGTGGTCTCCCTCCTGTGTGTGTGTATGTGTGTGTGTGTGTGTGTGTGTGTGTGTGTGTGTGTGTGTGTGTGTGTGTGTGTGTGTGTGGTTGTTCCTGACTCTGAGTGTTAGTGGTGAGTAGATCTAAAATCATGTCTGCACACTAAATTATCTCCTGGTTGTGTCCATGTGAGACTTGTCTAACTGTGGCTGACTGCCACCAGAGATCATTAAAATGTGGTTAGAAAACGTATAAAAGCCTCTCTGTTATCTCAATAATTAGAACTTTAGAGACGTCCTCTGTCCTGAAACAGTCTGTGGTCCAGATGGATCAAATGAAACTGTCTGAATGTTGTTGAGCTGGTTTAGGGTCGATCAGATGATGTGTGTCTGCTGGACTCTGGATGAGTTGTCCTGAAGCTCACCTGCTGTGTGCAGGCTTGGACCAGGTTAGGAGGGAACATGTTCCTGGAACAGGAAAACAGAAGACTTGAGATGGAGTCTGGTTCAGGTCAGACCACAAGACTTTATCACACAGCTCAAAAAGCTACCAGGTCAGGGGTACTGATCAGTCACTGATCTACAGAGGTCACACAGGAAGTCCTCCTTCACCAGGATGGAGCATCAATCATCAGAAGGTCTGCTGTGTCTCCCTGCTCAGTCTCAAGAGGATGGAGGACATTCCAGGAGACAGGAAGTGACTCTAGTAGAACTGGAAAGGACTGTAGGAAGTCCTTAACCCATCAGCAGGACCTCTATCTGCTCTTTTGTTTAAGGAGGACCAGGATGAGTCCTACCAGAGTCCTACAAGATGACCTCCAGTAGAGTGAATGTCTCTAACGAAACCAATAGAAACAGACCTAATGAGGGGGGCCAGAGGGCCCCGTGTCCTCTAGTGGACCCACGTCCTCTAGTGGGCCCACGTCCTCTAGTGGGCCCACGTCCTCTAGTGGACCCCACGTCCTCTAGTGGGCCCACGTCCTCTAGTGGGCCCACGTCCTCTAGTGGACCCCATGTCCTCTAGTGGGCCCACGTCCTCTAGTGGGCCCACGTCCTCTAGTGGACCCCATGTCCTCTAGTGGGCCCACGTCCTCTAGTGGGCCCACGTCCTCTAGTGGGCCCACGTCCTCTAGTGGACCCCATGTCCTCTAGTGGGCCCACGTCCTCTAGTGGGCCCACGTCCTCTAGTGGACCCCATGTCCTCTAGTGGGCCCACGTCCTCTAGTGGACCCCATGTCCTCTAGTGGGCCCACGTCCTCTAGTGGACCCCATGTCCTCTAGTGGGCCCACGTCCTCTAGTGGACCCCACGTCCTCTAGTGGGCCCACGTACTCTAGTGGACCCCACGTCCTCTAGTGGACCCCATGTCCTCTAGTGGACCCCATGTCCTCTAGTGGGCCCACGTCCTCTAGTGGACCCCACGTACTCTAGTGGACCCCACGTCCTCTAGTGGACCCCATGTCCTCTAGTGGGCCCACGTCCTCTAGTGGGCCCCACGTCCTCTAGTGGGCCCACGTCCTCTAGTGGGCCCACGTCCTCTAGTGAACCCCACGTCCTCTAGTGGGCCCACGTACTCTAGTGGACCCCACGTCCTCTAGTGGACCCCATGTCCTCTAGTGGGCCCACGTCCTCTAGTGGACCCCATGTCCTCTAGTGGGCCCACGTCCTCTAGTGGGCCCACGTCCTCTAGTGGGCCCACGTCCTCTAGTGGACCCCATGTCCTCTAGTGGGCCCACGTCCTCTAGTGGGCCCACGTCCTCTAGTGGACCCCATGTCCTCTAGTGGGCCCACGTCCTCTAGTGGACCCCATGTCCTCTAGTGGGCCCACGTCCTCTAGTGGACCCCATGTCCTCTAGTGGGCCCACGTCCTCTAGTGGGCCCCACGTCCTCTAGTGGGCCCACGTCCTCTAGTGGACCCCACGTCCTCTAGTGGACCCCATGTCCTCTAGTGGGCCCACGTCCTCTAGTGGACCCCATGTCCTCTAGTGGGCCCATGTCCTCTAGTGGGCCCACGTCCTCTAGTGGACCCCATGTCCTCTAGTGGGCCCACGTCCTCTAGTGGACCCCATGTCCTCTAGTGGGCCCACGTCCTCTAGTGGGCCCCACGTCCTCTAGTGGGCCCACGTCCTCTAGTGGGCCCACGTCCTCTAGTGGACCCCACGTCCTCTAGTGGGCCCACGTACTCTAGTGGACCCCACGTCCTCTAGTGGACCCCATGTCCTCTAGTGGACCCTGTGCTCACTGCCCGACACTGTGGAGCTCCACTGGTACCAGAGACCAGAACCAGCAGGTCCAGCTCTGGAGCTCTGAGCTCTACCAGGAGACCCGGTTGACTCTGAGCTGATGTCTCAGACCTTAAAGGGTCTGGAGAACGTTCTGCTGCTACATCGTTCATCATGATGGGTTTGGTGGTGGGTCAGTGTTGGTCTGAGGAGGTAGGTCCATGGAGGACCACAGACCTGGACAGGATAAGTGATGGAACCCTGACTGTCATGTCATCAGGTACCAGGATGAAACCCTTAGACCCGTTGTTAGACCGAGGGGGGGGGGGGGAACCTGCATCTTTCTGGCCCTCCAGCCCACCTGTCATGGTCACCTTCAGAGAACTTCTGCTGTTTTAACAGGTTAGTGGGTGTTTTCAGCCTTTCCAAGAAAATACATAAGAACCAGATTGAGTTACATTTTTAAATAAGACGAACTACAGCAGCAAAATGATGACAGTTAAACATCATCAGCTCTGACTTTAAAACCATGCTTAAGAGCCTCACACACACACACACACACACACACACACACACACACACACACACACACACACACACACACCGCCCCTCGGGCCGCAGACTGAGTACCCAGTGTTAGCCGTTCCGTATCAGGATGCAGATCCAGCAGCAGCTAATCACTCAGATCTGACGTCTTTGAGCTGTGTGGTTTCAGGTCACCTGATCAGATCCAAGAAGGCATCAGCTGGGCTGACTTGTTCGATAGTCTGCTGCTTCCCAAACTCCTCCTTGGACCCTTTTCCTGGGTGGATGATGAGGACGATGATGATCCCGACGAAGACCGCGATGATGGTGGTGGTCATGTAGTAGATCACGGCTCTCACGCCCATCTTTCCTGAGGCTTTGCTGTCCAACGCTGCCATTCCTACAACATGTTGGTGATCAATTCAGAGACTCGACCATTGCTTTGAAGAGCATCTGATCTGGATCAGACTCAGGACCAAAGGGACCTGATTGGTTCTGTTGTCATCAACTGAAGCCACTAAAACATGGTCTGATGTTAGAACTGTCACCAAACAATGAAAACAGAGAATATCAGAGGAGGTGAGGATAGTCAAAGTGTTCCTGAGACCTGGTGATCCACGAGAAGTGAACTTAACATGTTGATTAAATCAATGAAATCTGAGACATCATATATATGAATGATTTCTTCCTCAGTAAACATTTCATACATTGATATGTTGTCTAAGTGAACGTTTGACCTGTGATCAGACTGGAGACCAGCAGGGGCAGAACCAGCATCTGCAGCATCCTCATCAGCACCTCTCCAGGAAATGAGAAGTACTTCACTTCTCGGTAGCTCATCTTGTATGGACGCAGGGCGAATCCCAGAATGACCCCTGTAGAGAGAAGAGCAGCGATCCTCTGGTGGATCTATTCAACACCTACATCTATACCTAAACCTACATCTATACCTACACCTACACCTAATCCTACACCTACACCTACCTACAACAACAGCTCCGACAGTGAAGAGCACAAAGGCGTTCTTCTTCAGAAAGGCCTGGACGTCCTCTTTAGAGATGTCCTCCACTTTCCTCCTGGCCTTCATGGCCCGGATGTGGATTCCTTCCCTGATGCGCTGCATCCTGCTGAAACACCAGAGAGTTTAGTTTAAACACCAAATCTACGCTCCTGTCTGTTAGTCATGTGAGAATTACCTGACTCTCTAAACAGAGATCACTCTATTTGCTGGATTTTAGCAGCTGTCTGCCACCGGACCCCAAGTAAACCAAACCTGGACCGTTTCTTTGACCATGCCTCCCCTGTTGCACTATGAGAGGTATCTTAACCATCTCTGTCTATAATCACCCTGTACCACTGTTTCTATTCAGGTTTGGAACCAGCCTCAATGGCTCTGTTGTCCCTGTGACATATCCCAGATCATTACACCGCTCTCAAGGACTTTGGTACCAGAGCCAACGCTGTGTGTCAAAGTGAGTCTGACTAGATCTAGATAGGACTGCTTGACCTCCTCAAGCTCTAGCTCCATCCCTGCCAGAGAGGTCATGTGACATGTCCCAGTAGCCAGTGTTAGCATCCTGGGACTGGATGCCTTGGTCTGCTTCCTGATCCACATCACTCTGAACCCTACATGCTCCTTCTGTACGTGGTGGTTTCAAAAGTGGATGCACCCATGCAATCAGTTCAGGTCCCATGGGTGAAAGCTCAGCCACCAGGCAGGTGTTCATGGGCCCCAACCCCAGGTCTGGTCCCAGAGTGGGACCCCAGTAACCCTCCAAAGTAATCTGGTATTCTGATCATTTTCTTATGAAAGGTCTTTGTCTCACCCTTCAACAAGGTCCAATTTACCATGAGAGACCCTACCAGGGTCAAGGTCTACCGGGGTCAAAGTCTACCAGGATCAAAGTCTACCAGGATCAAAGTCTACCAGGGTCAAGGTCTACCGGGGTCAAAGTCTACCAGGATCAAGGTCTACCGGGGTCAAAGTCTACCAGAGTCAAAGTCTACCAGGATCAAAGTCTACCAGAGTCAAAGTCTACCAGGATCAAAGTCTACCAGGATCAAAGTCTACCAGAGTCAAAGTCTACCAGAGTCAAAGTCTACCAGAGTCAAAGTCTACCAGAGTCAAAGTCTACCAGGATCAAAGTCTACCAGAGTCAAAGTCTACCAGGATCAAAGTCTACCAGGATCAAAGTCTACCAGGATCAAAGTCTACCAGGATCAAAGTCTACCAGGTTCAAGGTCTACCGGGGTCAAAGTCTACCAGGATCAAAGTCTACCAGGATCAAAGTCTACCAGGTTCAAGGTCTACCGGGGTCAAAGTCTACCAGGATCAAAGTCTACCAGGATCAAAGTCTACCAGGTTCAAGGTCTACCAGGATCAAAGTCTACCAGGGTCAAGGTCTACCGGGGTCAAAGTCTACCAGGATCAAGGTCTACCAGGGTCAAAGTCTTCCGGGGTCAAAGTCTACCAGGATCAAAGTCTACCAGGATCAAGGTCTACCGGGGTCAAAGTCTACCAGGATCAAAGTCTACCAGGATCAAGGTCTACCGGGGTCAAAGTCTACCAGGATCAAAGTCTACCAGGATCAAAGTCTACCAGGGTCAAAGTCTACCAGGATCAAAGTCTACCAGGGTCAAAGTCTACCAGGTTCAAGGTCTACCAGGATCAAAGTCTACCAGAGTCAAAGTCTACCAGGATCAAAGTCTACCAGGGTCAAAGTCTACCAGGATCAAAGTCTACCAGGATCAAAGTCTACCAGGATCAAAGTCTACCAGGGTCAAAGTTTACCAGGGTCAAAGTCTACCATTTCAAAGTCTACCATTTCAAAGTCTACCAGGATCAAAGTCTACCAGAGTCAAAGTCTACCAGAGTCAAAGTCTACCAGGGTCAAAGTCTACCATGTCAAAGTCTACCAGAGTCAAAGTCTACCAGGGTCAAAGTTTACCAGGGTCAAAGTCTACCAGAGTCAAAGTCTATCATGTCAAAGTCTACCAGAGTCAAAGTCTACCAGAGTCAAAGTCTACCAGAGTCAAAGTCTACCAGAGTCAAAGTCTACCAGGGTCAAAGTCTATCATGTCAAAGTCTACCAGAGTCAAAGACTACCAGGGTCAAAGTCTACCAGAGTCAAAGTCTAACAGAGTCAAAGTCTATCAGAGTCAAAGTCTACCAGAGTCAAAGTTTACCAGAGTCAAAGTCTACCAGGGTCAAAGTCTACCAGGGTCAAAGTCTACCATGTCAAAGTCTATCAGAGTCAAAGTCTACCATGTCAAAGTCTATCAGAGTCAAAGTCTATCATGTCAAAGTCTACCAGAGTCAAAGTCTACCAGGGTCAAAGTCTACCAGAGTCAAAGTCTACCAGGGTCAAAGTCTACCAGAGTCAAAGTCTACCAGAGTCAAAGTCTACCAGAGTCAAAGTCTACCAGAGTCAAAGTCTACCAGGGTCAAAATCTACCAGGGTCAAAGTCTACCAGAGTCAAAGTCTACCAGGGTCAAAGTCTACCAGAGTCAAAGTCTATCAGAGTCAAAGTCTATCAGAGTCAAAGTCTATCATGTCAAAGTCTACCAGAGTCAAAGTCTACCAGAGTCAAAGTCAGACTCCAATCTTTCAGCTATTTTTAGCAACTTATTCATCAAAACATTCAGCGTCTTTGGGACACTCGGCTTTGATGTTGAGTTTTAAACCAGTTCTTCAGATTTCATTTCAGCAAACATCCATCTAGGTTTTAAACTGGTCACATGACATTAAGCTAAACACGCTGAAGCCTTTCTTTGTTTTGTAAAATCAAAGTTTAAATTTAGGAAAACTTCAGGGTTTAAACATGAACCTTTTCCTAATCGTTAGTTAATGGTGGGGACACAGGAACTCTCCTCCAGAAAAAGATCCTCTCATTCATTCAGAACATTTTCATTTCTAACCAAACATCAACAGGCTGGTTTGTACTGACCTGTTCTTCACGGTGATGTAATGGTGAGTTCTGATCCACTAAGTTAGGTTTAAATGATGGGACTGGTTTTAGTCTCATCCTTTATCCAGATGGTTTCTGAAGATATCTCACTTTATTCAACTTTTCTCTGCTGTTTAAGCCTGACTCTGAAGTTTGATTCTTTAAGCCTTTCGGTGGCAGCAGGAGCAGATTTCAGCCCCTACATGTTTTTATAACAGGTGCTGAACAAAAAACTATTCAACTGAAGACACGATCCTGACAAATGTGGAGATGTTTGATAAAGTTGAACATTTATAAGGAAAGTTTAGTTCATCTGTGCCTGATTTACTTTTTGATTTGCTGCCTGAATCTGAAACATTTGCAAAAAGGTTTGAAAACTTTTTAAAGTAAAAAAAAAAACATTTTTTGTTTGAAGGCACAGATGGTTTTTATAGAGAAAAAACATGAAAGAAATTTAAATAGAAAGATATTAAAATATCATGGATCTCAGTGTTTTAAAGAAACTTAAACGTGTTTTCAGTTTAATATTTATCTTATTAATAAATAAATATTAGTTTATTTGTTGTATTATTATCTGAGTATTTGTCTTGTTATTTTTACTTTCTTATTATTTCAGAACCCTTTTTGTCCCAAATGGATCAAAATGCTCTCAGCTCTTTTACCCGTTAAAAAGCCGTGACTCTGATGTGATTTGTTCTGATTCCAGCTGATCTGGGATCAGTCTCTGTATCAGATCAATCAGCTGATCACCTACCTGGTTCCTCTTCAGCTGATCTGGGGAGCAGCAGAGACGTTGGAGGTTTCCTGGAGTTTCTGCAGGTCTGAGATGAAACGAGGGAAAAGAAATCAGAAAACCGGAGGAGAGACGTGAGAGGGAGGGAGGACAGGTCTGGTCCTCCCTCACATCCCCCCTGACTCCGTCTCAGGTGAGACACCTTTACCTGTCTGAAGACACGTCCGTCTCTCAGCTCCTCTTCCCCGTCTCTTCATGGTTTCAACACTTTGTTTTCTTTTCTTTTTCCAGTCAGAAAACAGGTGACTGCTGCCCGTCCCGTCCCGTCCCGTCCCCGGGGACGTGTTCTGGTTAGAGGGGCCCTCAGAGGGAACCAGCACCACATTTAGCTGGATAAGTGGAGCTGGGTGACCTCACAGCGTGGAGACATCTCCTCAGGGGAGGAGGATGTAATTAGTGAAGGCACCCCCCAAATCAGGTCACAGAGACTTTTACAAACATGACTCCCATGATGCATTGCTGAGTGAAATGTTCCCACTGCCTGAGTAAAAACTTGAACCTTTCCAGAAGTTTTAGATGTTTTCAGTGGGTCGCTGACATCAGGTTGTTTAGGGTCATGTGACTTATTAAATTAAACCTTCAGGTCCTCAGGTCGTAAAGGTTAAACCTTCAGGTCCTCAGGTCGTATAGGTTAAGTCTTCAGGTCCTCAGGTCGTATAGGTTAAACCTTCAGGTCCTCAGGTCGTATAGGTTAAGTCTTCAGGTCCTCAGGTCGTATAGGTTAAGTCTTCAGGTCCTCAGGTCGTATAGGTTAAACCTTCAGGTCCTCAGGTCGTATAGGTTAAATCTTCAGGTCCTCAGGTCGTATAGGTTAAATCTTCAGGTCCTCAGGTTGTATAGGTTAAACCTTCAGGTCCTCAGGTCATATAGGTTAAACCTTCAGGTCCTCAGGTCGTATAGGTTAAACCTTCAGGTCCTCAGGTCATATAGGTTAAACTTTCAGGTCCTCAGGTCATATAGGTTAAATCTTCAGGTCCTCAGGTCGTATAGGTTAAACCTTCAGGTCCTCAGGTCGTATAGGTTAAATATTCAGGTCCTCAGGTTGTATAGGTTAAATCTTCGGGTCCTCAGGTCGTATAGGTTAAATCTTCAGGTCCCCAGGTCGTATAGGTTAAATCTTCAGGTCCTCAGGTCGTATAGGTTAAACCTTCAGACTCAGAGACCTGAAACACTTCAGGTCGGCAGCAGAAACTTAAACCAAAACTAACATGAAAGCTAGAAAAAAGCCTTTCTTTCAAAAAACTAAATGCATGCGATGGACTGGTGACCTGTCCAGGGTGTCCCCCGCCTCTGGCTCCATAATACTGGAGTTAGGGACCAGCTCTCTACGACCCTCAGTGGAGGATGAGGCGGTTCAGAAATGGATGGATGATTGAATGTCTGAAACCTCAAACTCAAGCTAAAGCTAATCAATATTTGCAGGATTATAGATTTAAAGGTTTAACAAAACATAAAGTGGAAATCTCAAGAATTCAGAGTTTAAAGGTCCCAAATTCTGCAAGTTTCACTTTTTAAAGACCTTCTAACAGTCAGATCAGTCCCAGAGACCCAAAGTGTTCAAGTGTTTTCACCGTTTTCACTTCCTGATTCTCATTTTAAGGAAATGTGTTCTGAGCTGATGCTAAAACGAGTGGTTTCTAAATCTTTCCCCTGAAAAGACCACTCCTCTCCAGAGGACAGAGCCAATCAGAGCATCTTGTCTATCTGTGCCCCCCCCGCCCTTTAAAAACCACAGAGCGTTCATCCTCACAAACGTTAGCTAACAGTCATGGTGACGCTACGAGCAAAACATGGCAGCTGCTTCCTAGATGGTTGCATCTGTAACCAGTTCTCATCTCTGCATTGTGCTGGTTTTATTCAATCATGATGGCCATGACCAGTGGTGGACTTTTCCAGTTATTCCCTGACAAAACTAATAAAAACAAACACACCACGTTTTAGCTGCCCGTCTACACAAAATAAAAGTACACAAAACCATAAGTCAACTCAAATCTTCAGCTACACATCAACGAGCTCAAAAGAAGGCGTGGAGAAGAGAGGTGGGCGGGGCTTAGAGAAGCTCTGCTCCCTAACTGCCCCGCCCATTAGAAAGGAAAGTGTATCTTCAGGAGGTTGGATGAAGAACAACAGCTGACCAGTGTTGGGTAAGGTACTTTAAAATTGTAATATATTAATATTACTAGTTACAGCAAAAAAAAAAAAGGTAATATGTTTGTATTACATATTACAGTCCCCAAAAAGTAACTAAGTTACACTACTTTTAGTTACTTTTGGCAAAATATCTTATGTGACGGCGTTCTAAAATACTATAACTGATCAATTTACATTTTACACAAGAATGACTCCAGAAAATACTGTATTATTCTCACTATTTTATTAAACTACAGTCAATTCTAAGGAATATTTTATTAATGTCAGTCCATACATCAGCTGTTGATGCTCCTGGGCTTCAAATGTTGTCTTCAGCTCCGTTTCCATAGCAACACACGTCTTATCCAACTCCTGGGAAAATGTATTTTGGGGGGTGGGGTGTTGTAACTAGTAAGTTACTCAAATTGTAACTAGTAATATATTACTTTACTTTAAAAGAGTAATGTTAATATATTACTAGTTACTCAAAAAAGGAATATATTACTGTAACTAATTACTTTGTAACTAGTTACTCCCAACACTGCAACTGACCTTAAAGTCAGGGTCAGTCTGACCTGTTACTGAGATGTAGAAGAAATGATTCAGAGTGGATATGGAACCTTTAAAGTTCTAGTTAGAGCTGATAGAGAGTGATAGAGTTGATAGAGAGTGGTAGAGTTGATAGAGAGTGGTAGAGTCGATAGAGTGGTAGAGTTGATAGAGTCAATAGAGTGGTAGAGTTGATAGAGTTGATAGAGAGTGGTAGAGTTGATAGAGAGTGGTAGAGTCGATAGAGTGGTAGAGTTGATAGAGTCAATAGAGTGGTAGAGTTGATAGAGTTGATAGAGAGTGGTAGAGTCAATAGAGTGGTAGAGTTGATAGAGAGTGGTAGAGTTGATAGAGTGGTAGAGTTGATAGAGTTGATAGAGAGTGGTAGAGTTGATAGAGTGGTAGAGTTGATAGAGAGTGGTAGAGTTGATAGAGTGGTAGAGTGATAGAGTCGATAGAGTGATAGAGTCGATAGTCAATAGAGTGATACAGTGGTAGAGTTGATAGAGTCAATAGAGTGATAGAGTCGATAGAGTGGTAGAGTCGATAGAGTCAATAGAGTGGTAGAGTTGATAGAGTGGTAGAGTTGATAGAGAGTGGTAGAGTTGATAGAGTGGTAGAGTGATAGAGTCGATAGAGTGATAGAGTTGATAGAGTCAATAGAGTGATAGAGTCGATAGAGTCAATAGAGTCGATAGAGTGGTAGAGTCGATAGAGTCAATAGAGTGGTAGAGTTGATAGAGTGGTAGAGTTGATAGAGAGTGGTAGAGTTGATAGGGTGGTAGAGTTGATAGAGTGGTAGAGTTGATAGAGTTGATAGATTGGTAGAGTTGATAGAGTGGTAGAGTGATAGAGTCGATAGAGTGATAGAGTCAATAGAGTCAATAGAGTGATAGAGTCGATAGAGTCAATAGAGTGGTAGAGTTGATAGAGTTGATAGAGAGTGGTAGAGTTGATAGAGTGGTAGAGTGATAGAGTCGATAGAGTGATAGAGTCGATAGAGTCAATAGAGTGATAGAGTGGTAGAGTCGATATAGTCAATAGAGTTGATAGAGTGGTAGAGTTGATAGAGTGATAGAGAGTGGTAGAGTTGATAGAGTGGTAGAGTGGTAGAGTTGATAGAGAGTGGTAGAGTTGATAGAGTGGTAGAGTGATAGAGTCGATAGAGTGATAGAGTCGATAGAGTCAATAGAGTGATAGAGTCGATAGAGTCAATAGAGTGGTAGAGTTGATAGAGTGGTAGAGTTGATAGAGTGGTAGAGTTAATAGAGTTGATAGAGAGTGGTAGAGTTGATAGAGTGGTAGAGTGATAGAGTCGATAGAGTGATAGAGTCGATAGAGTCAATAGAGTGATAGAGTGGTAGAGTTGATAGAGTGGTAGAGTTGATAGAGTGATAGAGTTGATAGAGTGGTAGAGTGATAGAGTCGATAGAGTCAATAGAGTGATAGAGTGGTAGAGTTGATAGAGTGGTAGAGTTGATAGAGTGATAGAGTTGATAGAGTGGTAGAGTGTATTTGTTAATTTATCAATAAAGTAAAATAAATGAATTTCTTCTTCACAACAGTTTCCTGTTTTATTTTGTAGGAGCAGTCAAAACATCCGCCGTCACTGCGTCACTTGACTCTTACGCTCACGTAGCCAATCAGGAGAAACTGTACGTAAGTGACGTAAATTAGCCTACGTGCTGAGCTGCGCGGTGTGTGTCTGTGTTTTCCTCAGGGTTGTTGATTATTCTGTGGTTGTTTTGTGTTTAAATGATTAAAAAGTGTTTTAGTGCATTAATGTAGCTTCCGGTCAAAGTTAAATTAGTTTAAAATGTCATTCGGCAGCTTTACGGGATATTAGCAACCTGCTAGCTCCTTTAGCTTGTTTAGCTTTAACTAACTAACGTTACCAGGTGACGTGACTAGTTAAACAGCTAGTTAATTGTTTTCATAGCTGTGACTGAAACCACTGGCTGACCTTCAGGGGACCGGTAGCATGCCCTCTACTTAACGGGACACCGACTCCCGTTTGGATCCGAGGTTCGGCTGGTGATGGTGGGTCAGCCCGGAAGGATGGCCCTCCGCTCGGCAGTGAACCGCTTGTCGCTCGGGAATCGAACCATCAGCCGCGGCTTCTCTCTCCGGCCTCTCCGCACCGCAGCAGAACCCAGAGCTGGTTTCAAACCGGAGAGAGTCGCGGTGGTGACGAAGACCACCCGGTACGAGTTCGAGCAGCAGCGGTACCGGTTCGCCGGTCTGTCCGAGGACGACCTGAAGGAGCTGGTGAGTGTGTGTGTGTGTGTGTGTGTGTGTGTGTGTGTGAGTGTGTGTGAGTGTGTGTGAGAGTGTGTGTGTGTGTGTGTGCGCCCTCTGGTCCGGTCCAGAACTCCTGGTCCAGTTCTCAGGAGCTCTGGGGGTCTTCCAGAGTCTGTTAGTTGACTTTAGCTTTGAGTTGTTTATTTATCTGTTTGTTTTAACCTTGATTTAATCAGGTAACATTGACTGTTCTCTAAGGGGGACCAGGAGGCTGTTGGGGTTCTGGATCTTGCCTAAGGATGCGGTCTGGGCTGGGATTGAACCCTGGTCTTGCGCATGGTGGATGACTCTGTTCCTGACCTGATCCACAGATTTAGGGCTGAACCATAATTCAGTAACAGCATTTATCTAATCCATTGAAAAGTTCAATAGGAAAAAGTTCCTTTTGGTTTTCATTCTGACCTAGAAGTAGGTCATTACTGACCAATCAGAAACAGACCAGGCAGCGCCGTCACCAAGCCCCTCCCCTCTCAGACCAGCTGACTGACTAGCAGCAAGGAGAGGAAAACTTTCTCTAGTTCACCATCATGGTGATATTTGGGTTTATACAAGAGAATCAATAAAAACCAGGTCTGGTAACAAAACCACCTGGTTTCATCATCAAGCTGCTCGAAGCCTCGGGAACACGAGCTGAGTCGGTCCTGGTCCTGGTCCTGGTCCTGGTCCTGGTCCAGGTCCACGACAGAGGAGGAGGAATCCTCTGCAGCTCAAAGCTAACCTGAAGGACTTGAAGCCTGGACCAGGACCCTGATCCCGACCCAAACTGGAGGAAGTTGGTCCTTTTTCAGCTCAGCAGTCTGGCTCAATAATCACTCAGTGGATCAATAAATCAACCAATCGTCCCAAAGTGATCCGACTAGTTCCTGTCTGAACTAACAGCTCTGATTTAGTCAGAACAGAACTCGACACGCTTTAGTTAATAACTCATCCTGATCAGTCAGTCGGTTCACTTGGTTGAATTGAATTCAGTTTTTATGTGTTTTTATTCATTAAGGAGCATCGATGGGCTTTTTTCTACTCAATCCTGACTTTAAACATGAGGCGGCTCAAGCTGAAGGTTCTGCCTCTGAAACCAGGACCGTTTAGACCTGGTCCTATAACGCCAGTGGCTCCTCACGTGGAATCACTTGATCCTGACTTTCTGTTCGTGTCATGGTGGAAGCATCACCAGAGGGTCTTCACTTCCTTCTCTCTTTACCTGTTAGGAACTTTGACGTGTCTGTTTTTGTGCAGCTAGCGATGAAGGGCTCCAGCTACAGCGGCCTCCTGGAGAGACACAACATCCACAACAACAACGTGGAGCACATCGTGAAGAGCCTGCAGTAAGTTCCTCTCCGGGACTCCGTCCCAGGTGTCTCTGCTGCTGGTCTCCATCAGTCTGCTGTTTGTCTCCAGGGGAGGAGGCAGCGAGGTGCGGGTGGTGAAGAGGGGAGAGTATAACGAAGAGGTGGTGCGATGGGCCGACGCCATCGTTTCAGCTGGAGGTGAGAATGGATTTCATTGTTTAGGGTCAGTGGAGGTCTGATGATCCGTCACATGGATCAGGGGTCAAAGTTCTACGTCGTAGAACCTTCCATCAGAACCAGAACTCTTCATCTAGTCCAGGGACTCTACAGCTCTACACCAGTCAGTCAGACGTGCTGATGGCAGGAAGCTACATCGTAGCCACAGAGGCGGAGCTACTGTAGACCAGGACAGGGTTCCCGCGGAGGACTAAAAAGACTAAAAAATGTCTAAAATTTCAAACGTTAAATTTTAGGCCTAAAAACGCCCAAATTGCTGTCCAATGTCTAACATTTATTTAGGTCAAGTCTAAAATTTTATTCCCGACAATTGTTGGTCAGATACGCTAAGTAAAACTCCGTTTTTTTACTTTCTAATATCTGGAAGCCAGTTGTGGTACCGCGAATCACATGAAGAACTCAGCTCGCCACACGGCCAGTGTAGCTAGCGTGTTGTAAAATAGTCCTTGTTGGATATGTCGACAGCTTGTTGTTAAAAGATGGGAAAGTGCGTTTTCAACGCGGCATGGCTCGACAATGACGCCGCTAACACCGTGTGTGTGTGTGTGCGTGCGCACGTGCCGAGTGAGCGCTCGTTCGCGTCGCGTTTAACGGAGGTTTCCTAGCACGACTTGTAACTCGTTCCCCGTAGAGCCGCGGGGGAGAACCGTTCTAACACGCGACTCGGCGTTTATCCAGTCAATCATCTCATAGTTTATCTGCTATGTCCTCATTTTTTGAGGTGTGCTTGAACGCACCATCAGTAAAACCCAGAGCCTTCAAATAATGAAGTACAAATATTTACTTTTATACTCAAACTAACGACTCAAGGCTTTAGAATCTCTATGCATTGAAAAAACTCAAAGACCAGATCCTGCCTGACCAGACCCCCCCCCCCAGAGAACAAGAGGTTTGATGTTACACTTTGGGCTCCCATAGAGAAGCTAATCATGGCTTTTGTGAATAAATGTGTGTCAGTGTTCAAAAGGAATTGGTATATTTGTAAAACAAAGACAGGAGGGGTTACTACGAGATAGTCATGTCAAACCAACATTGTTGACATTTAAAAACTGCTGAGGTGGTACATTTAATATAAATAAAACATTTTCCTGTGAATTAGAAAAATCAAACTGAGTAAAGTAATTAAATTAACAAGGCTAAAGTATAAAGTCACTGTAGGCCCTGTGTCCTAAACTTATGGCATTAATGGCATTTTTCTCTTACAGTATTTCTACTTTTATACTTTAAGTAGTTTTGAAACTTGTACTTTTATACTTGAGTAAAATGCTTCAGTTGATACTTCTACAAAAGTCGTTTTAAAGCCTAGTATCTATACTTCTACTTGAGTAGTGAATGTGAGTACTTTTAAAGGCTCTGGTAAAACCTACAGCAGCCAGTTGATGCACAGTTAGAAGACCTGCTCAGGTGAGATGAGCAGCCTGAGTGAATCTGAATGGTTTCTGCTCCGTTAGAAGAGTGTCGGCTCAAACACATCAGTCTGTCAGTCAGTATGTGGAAGTGATCTACACCATACAGAGTTAATGCTGGACATGTTTATTAGTAGGTTTAACAAGTGTTTCTGTAAAACTACAGACAAGCTAACAGGTTTGTTTATTATTGCAGGATGTGTTATCCTCATCACAATATTAAGCTCTATTGTTGCATATCACAGGTTTTTCTAATATCGTGCAGCCCTAACGTAGAGCGTAAAAAATAACATTTAATATTTGTGTGTGCTTAGGATGGAGGTGGGCTGGGGGGAAGAAAGTCCTCAGCTTTTTTCTAATGAAAATATTTAGTAATTTTATTTGAGTATCATCATCACCCAGATTGATTAACACTGATATTTGTCAATCTGAGCCTTTGACACGCTTCTAGAAAAGTTGTCGTTTAGTACATTTATGTAGTTAAATGAATAAAGAGTGTCCTATGATGTATGTCACCTATAACTTTATTTTATTTTTCATTAATTTATTTTATTATCGAGATTATTTAGCTTCCTATTTATGCATCTTGTTGGTATAAGATTTCATACATAACGGTCTCAAATGGTCTAAAAAAGGTCTAAAATGTAACGTACTGAAACCTGCAAGAACCCTGTTCACAGTTTACTGGTTAAAGTTGTGATGACAGACAGAGAGAGGTCCCAGCAGCAGGAAGGATCCTGTTAGACCTGCTGGGACCAGGATCTAAAAATGTTCAAACTGGTGAGAGACTTCGGGCTAATGGGACAGTATTCCTTTCAGTTTCCACCAGAAGCTGGTCTGGTTCTCCTCCCAGTCACACAGCTCTGGTGTCAGTTCCTCTTTAAATAACTAGAAGAACGACGGGATATTGTTCTCTAGCATCGTCAGGGCCCTGATACGACGGCTTCCACTGGTCTAAGGTGGTCTGGTTAGTCTGTGACCATCCGGTGGCTCCGAGGGACAAACGAGACATGAAATGTTTGAAACATTCAAACGTCAGGCAGTTTCTAATGACGGATAACGGTTTACAGTTTGTGTGATGTTAAAGTTGAACTGAGTCTAAAATGACTCGGAGGTTTCTCTTCCTGAACCTGCTCCGCTGGGTCCGTTTATGGAAATGTTCACGAGGTTTGTGGGGGTTCTTTATGGAGAAGCAGATACTTTGGGTTGAGGGTTAAGTGAGAATCCTGTAGCCAAGTGTATCAGACCGTGTCATCAGCACACAGGGCACATCTCTGGAAGGCTGCTGATGATACCAGGGTCCTTAGAAACCTGCAGATCCCCTGCTACCACCTGAACAGAGTGGGACCTAGGATTGTTCCTTGTGGGATTCCAGTTTTGAGTTTAAGAAAATGAGCTTACAGTTACTGATGATGACACATTGTTCACGGTTCTGGAAGTAGGACCTCTCCTCCGATCCGGAGTTGGCAAGCCAGCTTTTCCCGGTCTAGATCCTTGGTCTCAGATCTGGAGCTGCTGATCTTCATCCCAGCTGTGTCCTCCTTCAGCCTGATGGCTCCCCTAACCTCTGGGGTCCACCAGCGGGTTCAGGGGTTACCACCATGACGGACCCAGCCCAGTAGCACCAGTAGCAGAACCAGGTCCAGTCAGACTCCAGTGGATCCAGCGTTATCTGCTTTTAGCTTCGAGTCTAAAGGTTTAAGGTGTAACAGGTTTGAATCCAGTTTAGACCTGGCCCCCCTTCTGTCCCGGTTCTGTTGGACTGACCTTACCTGACCCCTGTTGAGGGAAGCGTTGGCTCTAAAGGTGTGAAATGTGCTGACTCAGGTGTGCTGTCTCTTTGCTCAGGTGATGGGACCATGCTGCTGGTTGCCAGTAAAGTTTTAAGCAAAGACAAACCAGTGGTTGGAGTCAACACAGACCCAGAGAGGTAACTGGTGAAACCACATCACTGGTTCTGGTCTTTGTAAACCTTTGACTGACTGTTGACTGTTTCCTGCTGAAGGTCAGAGGGTCATCTCTGCCTGCCGGTGCGGTACACTCGGGCCTTCCCGGAGGCGCTGGAGAAGCTCTGCCGCGGTGAGTTCAGGTGTGTATTTACCTGTCAGCACACTGACTTCCTGCTCCTAGCTCAGAGAAACTCAGAAATCCTAAATCCAGTTCTGGATCAGGACTCTGTGATGGTCCTGGATCAGGACTCTGTGAATGTCCTGGTCCTGGATCAGGACTCTGTGATGGTCCTGGTTCTGGATCAGGACTCTGTGATGGTCCTGGATCAGGACTCTGTGAATGTCCTGGTCCTGGATCAGGACTCTGTGATGGTCCTGGATCAGGACTCTGTGATGGTCCTGGTTCTGGATCAGGACTCTGTGATGGTCCTGGATCAGGACTCTGATGGTCCTGGTTCTGGATCAGGACTCTGTGATGGTCTTGGTCCTGGATCAGGACTCTGTGATGGTCCTGGATCAGGACTCTGTGATGGTCCTGGTTCTGGATCAGGACTCTGTGATGGTCCTGGTCCTGGATCAGGACTCTGTGATGGTCCTGGACTCTGTGATGATTCGGTTTTTCCTGTACCCACTCAGGTGGTTGTGGCGCCAGAGGATCCGTCTGCACCTGGAGGGGACCGGGATCAACCCGACTCCGGTGGATCTCCATGAGCAGCAGCTGAGCCTGGAGCAGCACAGCCAGGCTCACCGGATCTCCACCGCGGACGGCCTTCAGAGTACGAGTCCACCTCCTATGCAGTCCGGTCCGGTCCAGACCCGGTCTCGGGTCTAAATGGCATCGTTAGCCTGTTTTGTAGCTTCTCCTAATCCAGAGTGTGTTTCAGGAACAGGGGCGCTGCATCAGAGCGTCTCCAGACCCAGCCTCCTCCCCGTCAGGAGCCTCAATGAGATCTTCATCGGAGAGTCTTTGTCCTCCAGGTACCTCAGCCGTCCTCCACCCTAACTCCTTCATGCATGTTGTAATCCTCATTAACCCCAACAGCTTAAGCTCCGCCCACAACTGATCAGGTGAACTCTCTGTCCACCACAGGGGGAAGTTAAAATCCTTCAAACCCCATGTTAAACTCTTGCTCCATAGGGCCTCCTACTATGAGATCTCCGTGGACGACGGCCCCTGGGAGAAACAGAAGAGTTCAGGACTCAGCATCTGCACTGGAACTGGCTCCAGAGCCTGGTGAGTCCTAAAACTAGACTCCGTAGATCATCACAGAACTCCGTCCTGGAGATCTGCTCTCTGAACCCAGAACCTCACCGGGCCGAGTCTGGTGGAGACGGACCATGAACTGGATTCATTCTGGTCTCCAGAAGGTCTCAAAGCATTCCCGAGGTCTGGGTTCCCTCAGGGCCTCGCTCTGGGCCCAGTGGAAATATCAACAAATTATATTTACACCACAGGGTCTGAGTTCTGGATCCACTTCAGAACCGGACCGGGTCCAGTTCAGAACCAGACCAGAACCACACGGGATTCAGTTCAGAACCAGACAGTTCAGAACCAGACCAGGTCCAGTTCAGAGCCGGACCAGAACCAGACAGGATCCACTTCAGAACCGGACCAGAACTGGACAGGATCCAGTTCAGGACTGGACTGGGTCCAGTTCAGAACCGGACTGGTTTTCAAGCAACCATAACAACTCTCCCCTGCTTATCTGAGTTCAGGTCCTAGGGGTCCTAGGGGTCCTAGGGGTCCTAGGGGTCTTAGAGGTCTTAGAGGTCTTAGAGGTCTTAGGGGTCTTAGAGGTCTTAGGGGTCTTGGAGGTCTTAGAGGTCCTAGGGGTCTTAGGGGTCTTAGAGGTCTTAGGGGTCTTAGGGGTCTTAGAGGTCTTAGGGGTCCTAGGGGTCCTAGGGGTCTTAGAGGTCTTAGAGGTCTTAGGGGTCTTAGGGGTCCTAGGGGTCTTAGAGGTCTTAGGGGNAGGTCTGAGGAGGGTCAGGAGGAGGTCTGAGGAGGGTCAGGAGAAGATCTGAGGAGGGTCAGGAGGAGGTCTGAGGAGGATCAGGAGGAGGACTGAGGAGGATCAGGAGAAGGTCTGAGGAGGGTCAGGAGAAGGTCTGAGGAGGGTCAGGAGGAGGACTGAGGAGGATCAGGAGGTCTCCCTGTGGGCTGGTCTACACCAGGGTTTAGGTGTTTAGGTGACTGAATCACCTCCTCAAGTTCTGAAGACGTCTGTAAATCACCCTAACCGTCCCGCTGTCCCTCAGAGACAGCTTTGGACCACTAAGGCTGTGGGTCTGCTCACCTGCTGGTCCTGATCCTCCCAGTTGGTCTGGAAACCATCAAAGGCGTGGCTCCTGGTGTTCTTCAGCAGCTCATTGATGATCAGGTCCTCGGTCCGCTGCAGGAAGTCCACCAGACCAGGTGGGTCTGGCTGATGGTGCTGTTCAGGTTCTGGTCCGGGTTCTGGTTCTGTCTGGGTGGAACTGAAGGCAGTAGACCGGGTCTGGACTCCTGCTTCCTCACTGAGAACATCTTCAGTCTGACAGCTCCTCTGGAGACACAGAGTCCTCAGATCCTTAGATATCATATATATCACTAGATATCTAACCCGCGCTCTTTGTCAATGGACCCTGACGTAGCTATGACGGCGGCCATCTTGGGGCAGCCAGTTGCCCCCTTTCATAACATGAACTACCTCTAACTTGATCCATTTTTAACCGATTTTCAAATGATTTGCATTTTTATAAACGTCAGAGACGTGGCTGTGAATATATAACAAAATATAATGATAATGGTCGGGAAATTCATAAACTGTAAAAGTATCAAATCTCAAGTCTATACATAATAAGGTTTGTAAGAAAGTAAACCGTTAGTAAATCTGTTCATTTTTCATCGAGTTCTGAGTGTTTTTAATTAAATTGATGCTCACCTTCCATCTGCTGCCATAGAGAGCAGAACGTCAGCTGGCTGTCCCAAGATGGCCGCCGTTTAGCTACGCTGTTGAACCCCGGATGATCCATCTAGCCTTTATATATGATATCTATGCTCAGATCAGCATGGCCATTTGGTTTAGTTAGCTCTCATGTTTTAAACATGTTGCTTTAGTTAGCTCTCATGTTTTAGACATGTTTAGTTTAGTTAGCTCTCATGTTTTAAACATGTTTAGTTTAGTTAGCTCTCATGTTTTAAACATGTTGCTTTAGTTAGCTCTCATGTTTTAGACATGTTTAGTTTAGTTAGCTCTCATGTTTTAAACATGTTTAGTTTAGTTAGCTCTCGTGTTTTAAACATGTTTAGTTTAGTTAGCTCTCGTGTTTTAAACATGTTTAGTTAGCTCTCATGTTTTAGACATGTTTAGTTTAGTTAGNGAGGTCTTAGGGGTCTTAGGGGTCCTAGGGGTCTTAGAGGTCTTAGGGGTCTTAGAGGTCTTAGGGGTCTTGGAGGTCCTAGAGGTCTTAGGGGTCCTAGGGGTCTTAGGGGTCTTAGAGGTCCTAGAGGTCTTAGGGGTCTTAGGGGTCTTAGAGGTCTTAGGGGTCCTAGGGGTCTTAGAGGTCTTAGGACCCCTAAGACCCCTAAGACCTAGGGGTCTTGGAGGTCTTAGAGGTCTTAGGGGTCCTAGGGGCAGCGTCCCAAGTAGGAAATCCCAGACTGTCCTCTCCACCAGCTCCTCCAGGACCCCAAGGCGTTCCCAGGCCAGCCTGGAGATCTACTTCCTCCAGGTTGTCCTGAGTTGACTTGGGGGCCTCCTGGCAGGTGCTGAAACTCTTCCCCAGGGGGGGCCTCTAGGTGGTCTCCTGACCAGATACCTGAACCCTAGAACCGTTCTACTCCAGTCCCTCCAGGATGTCTGAGCTCCTGACCCTGTCTCTAAGGCTGAGCCCGGCCGCTTGTAGTGATGTCGTTACCCAAAGCTCATGACCAGTGAGGACTGGAGGTAGATAAACCAGTACATGGAGAGCCTTGCTTCATCACTGCAGACAGAAGGAGGAGGAGTGGAGGATGAAGGAGGAGGAGCGGAGGATGAAGGAGGAGGAGCGGAGGATGAAGGAGGAGGAGCGGATGACTTAAGGAATGATCCGGGTTACTGTCAGGAATCAAGTTCAGTCTTTCTGAGCAAAAACTGGACCAGAGTCAAAACAATGTAGACATTTAAATATCTAGAGCTATGATGATAGATCTCTCTACCGATGTCGGCAGCGTGACATCACTTTGTGGCTCGTTTGTTTTTATTAGTTAAACCAGAAAGTGTCTGGAGGTTTTATAAAGTCTGACTCAAAACCCCGACCAGGACATCCCTAGACCTTCTGTCCATAAAGGTTCTGAACAGAACTGGAGACTGGACCAGGTCTGACCTTCTGCTGGCTCTGAGGACCAGACTCACTCCTCTGGTACAGGAACTGGATGGTCCTCAACTAAAGACCATCCGCCCCGTACTCCTGGAGCGCCCCCTACAGGGTGTCTCTGGGGACACGGTCATAAACCTCCTCCAGATCCACTAACACATGTGGACTGGTTGGACTATGACCCCTCATCACCCTGGGAAGGTAAAGACCTCCTCATCTGTGCTCAGCTGTTTCTGGGTCAGAACCCTCCTCCTACACGCCCACATTCTGCCATATATGGTCAATGACATCATGAATAATTCCATATCAATGAGCCGGTGGGTTTCTGTCTTTAACAGTAAATGGTGAACAGAGAGGTTTAGAGACGGGGACATGTTTAATCAGCTGATCACATGTTGACGGATTAGAGAACACAGAAGTGTTCTGAGAGTCAGAGACCTGCTGTCAGTCTGACAGACCTACAGGATCTCAGAGGAACTTTACTTTAATCCAAAGGAGAAGAGAACCACGATGAGACGTGTCACCATGACGATACAGGACGGATCTCTGCTGGATCCTAGCTCTGCTCTATAAATGTGCTTCTGTTCTGCAGGTCGTACAACATCAACAAACTGGCAGACCAAGCTGTGGAGGAGGTTTTAAGAATCGGTGCGTTCAGGTTTTAAAGCTCTTCACCAGAGTTTATGAGTAAAAACATTGAGCTGAACGTTGATCTGATTCTTCAACAGGGAAGTCTCAGGCTGGTGCTGATTTCCCTCTAAGCCCAGAGTTTATTGAGAAAGGTGAGTTTATGATTGTGTCCCTGTCGTCTCAGTGCCGTGTGGCTGGTTTTCTCATCCTGTGTGTTTCTAATCAGTGACCAGCGAGTACAACGAGTCCCTGGTGTTCAGTCCAGACGAGCGCCGCTTGTTCTACAGCGTCAGAGAGCCAATCGTCAACAGGGTTTTCTCCAACAGCCGACAGAGAGGCTTCGCCAGCAAGTCAGTGGACAGAGTCCTGAAACCCTGGAGTCTGCATTCTCCAGATTCTTTCTGAAACTATCAGTGAACAGTTAGAACTGTCCTTAGAGGTCAGGATAGCTTTAGCTTGTGACTCGGCCTCAGCTCCTTGACTGTCCTCAAGGTCTTTAGGAGCTTTTACAGGATACAAGATGCGTCCTGATACGACCAAACTTAGTTCCAGTACAGCTGTTTCCAAGATTCAGACAAACAACATGATACAAAACAGAAAACAGGTGTCTATGTTTCTATGCGCTCCCTTTTGTGGAGGAAAACGCTTGGAGGGGAGGGTGTGTGTGGAGGTGATAAAAAACATGTCCATTCCCCTAGGCTCAAGGGAGCTCAGAGACGTGAACGGGAAAAGGCCTCCAACATAAAAAGCACAGAAACATGAGACAGGTGATGGAGGGAGGGAGGGAGGGAACAAGCCACAGTTCTCTAAAACAAACAGCTGTCCTGAGCCTGAAAAGGAAGAATATTATTCAGAGACGTCTGTAGCTTCTGAGCAGAGTGTGTTAAGAATGAGAAGTACTACTTTTGGCTTTTAGAGATTGTAACAGAATTTTGATGTTGGTGCTACAACGTTTTGTTCTGTGCTACAAACCCTGCAGCCTCTGTAGCACCGGGGCTACGAGCTGAAACGTAGAGGCCTGAAGAGAGGGCTTTGTTTAAAGGTCCCACGACTCCATATTTAAATCACTTTATATTAAACAGGTGTAATCTTTGACGCCTCTAGATCAGCGTTGCACCATTAGAACTCAAAATACGCTGTAATTATTTCCTAAGGAGCAACTCGGAGATCAGAAGAAAGCGCCGCCTTCCGGTTCTGCTGGGTTTCTCCTTATTTGGCAGCCTGACACTTCTGCTGCAGCAGGGGGCAGTGCCCAGTAGGGGGCAGTGTCCAGTAGGGGGCAGTGCCCAGTAGGGGGCGGTGCCCAGTAGGGGGCGGTGTCCAGTAGGGGGCGGTGTCCAGTAGGGGGCAGTGTCCAGTAGGGGGCGGTGCCCAGTAGGGGGCGGTGTCCAGTAGGGGGCGGTGTCCAGTAGGGGGCGGTGCCCAGTAGGGGGCGGTGCCCAGTAGGGGGCGGTGCCCAGTAGGGGGCGGTGCCCAGTAGGGGGCGGTGTCCAGTAGGGGGCAGTGTCCAGTAGGGGGCAGTGTCCAGTAGGGGGCAGTGTCCAGTAGGGGGCGGTTCCCAGTAGGGGGCAGTTCCCAGTAGGGGGCGGTTCCCAGTAGGGGGCGGTGTCCAGTAGGGGGCGGTGCCAGTAGGGGGCGTTGTCCAGTAGGGGGCAGTGTCCAGTAGGGGGCAGTGTCCAGTAGGGGGCAGTGCCCAGTAGGGGGCAGTGTCCAGCAGGGGGCGGTGCCCAGTAGGGGGCGGTGTCCAGTAGGGGGCAGTGTCCAGCAGGGGGCGGTGTCCAGTAGGGGGCGGTGTCCAGTAGGGGGCGGTGTCCAGTAGGGGGCGGTGTCCAGTAGGGGGCGGTGCCCAGTAGGGGGCGGTGTCCAGTAGGGGGCAGTGCCCAGCAGGGGGCAGTGTCCAGTAGGGGGCAGTTCCAGTAGGGGGCGGTGCCCAGCAGGGGGCGGTGCCCAGTAGGGGGCAGTTCCCAGTAGGGGGCGGTGCCCAGTAGGTGCCCAGTAGGGGGCGGTGTCCAGTAGGGGGCGGTGTCCAGTAGGGGGCGAGTGTCCAGCAGGGGGCCCAGTAGGGGGCAGTGTCCAGTAGGGGGGAGTGTCCAGTAGGGGGGAGTTTCGAGTAGGGGGCGGTGCCCAGTAGGGGGCGGTGCCCAGTAGGGGGCGGTGCCCAGTAGGGGGCGGTGCCCAGTAGGGGGCGGTGCCCAGTAGGGGGCGGTGTCCAGTAGGGGGCAGTTCCCAGCAGGGTGCCCAGTAGGGGGCAGTGTCCAGTAGGGGGCGGTGTCCAGTAGGGGGCGGTGCCCAGCAGGGGGCGGTGCCCAGTAGGGGGCAGTTCCCAGTAGGGGGGTGTCCAGTAGGGGGCAGTGCCCAGTAGGGGGCAGTGTCCAGTAGGGGGCAGTGTCCAGTAGGGGGCGGTGTCCAGTAGGGGGCGGTGTCCAGTAGGGGGCGGTGCCAGTAGGGGGCGGTGCCCAGTAGGAGGCGGTGCCCAGTAGGGGGCGGTGTCCAGTAGGGGGCAGTGTCCAGTAGGGGGCAGTGTCCAGTAGGGGGCAGTGTCCAGTAGGGGGCGGTGTCCAGTAGGGGGCGGTGTCCAGTAGGTAGGGGGCGGTTCCCAGTAGGGGGCGGTGGCCAGTAGGGGGCAGTGTCCAGTAGGGGGCAGTGTCCAGTAGGGGGCAGTGTCCAGTAGGGGGCAGTGTCCAGTAGGGGGCGGTGTCCAGTAGGGGGCGGTGTCCAGTAGGGGGCGGTGTCCAGTAGGGGGCGGTGCCCAGTAGGAGGCGGTGCCCAGTAGGGGGCGGTGCCCAGTAGGGGGCGGTGTCCAGTAGGGGGCAGTGTCCAGTAGGGGGCAGTTCCCAGTAGGGGGCAGTGTCCAGTAGGGGGCGGTGTCCAGTAGGGGGCAGTGTCCAGTAGGGGGCGGTGCCCAGTAGGGGGCAGTGTCCAGTAGGGGGCAGTGCCCAGTAGGGGGCGGTGCCCAGTAGGGGGCGGTGCCCAGTAGGGGGCGGTGTCCAGTAGGGGGCAGTTCCCAGCAGGGGGCAGTGCCCAGTAGGGGGCAGTGTCCAGCAGGGGGCGGTGCCCAGTAGGGGGCAGTGTCCAGTAGGGGGCGGTGTCCAGTAGGGGGCAGTTCCCAGCAGGGGGCAGTGTCCAGTAGGGGGCAGTGCCCAGTAGGGGGCGGTTCCCAGTAGGGGGCGGTTCCCAGTAGGGGGCAGTGTCCAGTAGGGGGCAGTGTCCAGTAGGGGGCGGTGCCGTCGCGTGAAAGAGAAACTAAACTGAAACTAAACACTACACGGTCTATGGGCAATGGCGGCGGCACTGCTTCGCTCCAGGTGTCGTGAACGTGCATGTGGGCGGAGAATTGACCATATAAGCAAGTCCAGATCACTATGACCTCATAGCGGGCTGGAGTGAAAAAAACGTTTTGAAACCTGGGTCTGAAATCTGGAAGAGCTTCTCACTGGCTGGACTAGGAGACAGATGGACGCCGTTTTTTGCTCTTTCTGGCAGGTTGAAGGTGAGAACTCAACGTTGCAACATGATAGATAAGTCAGGAAACACAGAGAACCAGGACATGGACCTTTAAGGCTTTGAGGAGGTTCTAGGACAGTTCTGGGTCTTAAGGGAACACTCCTGTGGTTTGACCTGAACAATGACCTTTGACCTTTTGTCCTGTAGCCCCAACAGTCTCATTAGACTGTCTAGTTGTATCGTTTAGTTTGGTCCTAGTCTTGTTGTGTCATCGTCTAGTCAGCTTGTTGTTTAGTTGTGTTGTGTCGTCGTTTGCTCTCATCTCGTTGTGCATCCTCTCCCCAGGGTTTGTGTTGTTGTTTAGTTGTTGTTGTGTTGTTGTTGTTGTTTAGTTGTTGTTGTGTTGTTGTTTAGTCGTCGTTGTGTTGTTGTTTAGTTGTTGTTGTGTTGTTGTTTAGTCGTCGTTGTGTTGTTGTTTAGTTGTTGTTGTGTTGTTGTTTAGTTGTTGTTGTTGTGTTGTTGTTTAGTCGTCGTTGTGTTGTTGTTTAGTTGTTGTTGTGTTGTTGTTTAGTCGTCGTTGTGTTGTTGTTGTTGTTTAGTTGTTGTGTGCTCTCATCTCGTTGTGCGTCCTCTCCAGGGTTTGTGTTGTTGTTTAGTTGTGTTGTGTTGTTGTTGTTGTTGTTTAGTTGTTGTGTGCTCTCATCTCGTTGTGCGTCCTCTCTCCAGGGTTTGTGTTGTTGTTTAGTTGTGTTGTGTTGTTGTTGTTGTTTAGTTGTTGTGTGCTCTCATCTCGTTGTGCGTCCTCTCTCCAGGGTGTGCGTTCGCTCTCGGTGTTGGGACGCCTGCATGGTGGTGGATGGAGGAACGTCGTTCGAGTTCAACGATGGAGCCATCGCCACCATCAGCATGAGTGAGGAGGACCAGCTGAGAACGGTTCTTCTAGAGAACTGATCCAGATCAGAGACCTGGATGGGTTCTGAAGGACAAAGGGAGGTGGATCTTTCCTGGTTTCAGGGTTCCCAGTTCCCCTGATGCTCCTGGAACTAAAAACTAGCTGCTGGTCTTTGAAATCTGTGACTTTTCATCGACTCCTTTAGAACAAAAACACTAAAAGGTTTTATGTCTCCGTGAAGTCTGGAACCTTTGGAGCTGCTTTATTAAAGACCTCCAACAGGACGTGGATCTGGATCACATCCAGATCCAGGATCATCATTCTGAACGAGAAAACTGGTTTAACTGGTTCTCATCTGAACCCCGTCTCCATCCGGAACGGATTCAGGAGTCCTCCTGATGCCTCCTCAAGTCTCCAGGATCTCCTCAAGTCTCCACTGACTGGTGTTCAGAGGGACGTCTGGAACGCTGCTGGATAGAGATCAGGACTGGGATTAGGAGTCCTGGTCTGGATCAGGGCCCTGGACTGGGTCAGGGGTCCTGGTCTGGATCAGGGCCCTGGTCTGGGTCAGGGGTCCTGGTCTGGATCAGGGCCCTGGTCTGGGTCAGGGGTCCTGGTCTGGATCAGGGCCCTGGTCTGGGTCAGGGGTCCTGGTCTGGATCAGGGCCCTGGACTGGGTCAGGGGTCCTGGTCTGGACTGGATCAGGGGACCTGGTCTGGATCAGGGGTCCTGGTCTGGATCAGGGTCCTGGTCTGGATCAGGGTCTAATTTTCTAAACGTAAATTTTAAACAACGTGAAGAAAAAGAGTTTTATTTTGAAAGGACCGGTTCTGAAATCAGAACCCAAACCTGGACCAGAAGAAAGACTCTGTTCTACGATCAGGTGATGATCAGGCGGCGCTGGGTGTAGCGGCTCCACAGGTGGACCGGGTCACGGTTACCCATCAGAACCTGAAACGTTCTAGTCAGACCACATCCAGATCCTTCATGTTCTCACACAGAAAACTTTTGATCCTGAAAGTTAAGAAGTCAGATCAGATTCAGGGACGTCTCCTCCATCCTGAAGTCTGACCTGAACAGCCTCCGTTCTGAGAAATGGAGGACTAGCCATTAGCTCAGGCTAGCTGTTATCGCTAACTAGCCATTAGCTTAGGCTAGCTGTTATCGCTAACTAGCCATTAGCTCAGGCTAGCTGTTATTGCTAACTAGCCATTAGCTTAGGCTAGCTGTTATCGCTAACTAGCCATTAGCTCAGACTAGCTGTTATCGCTAACTAGCCATTAGCTCAGACTAGCTGTTATCGCTAACTAGCCATTAGCTCAGGCTAGCTGTTATCGCTAACTAGCCATTAGCTCAGGCTAGCTGTTATCGCTAACTAGCATATAGCGTAGACTATCTTTGGTTCAGACTACGTAGCTGGGACTAGTCCTTACAGACATGATCAGAGGCTGTTCAGGAAGGGATTGGAACCTTTTCTCAGATCATTGATGGTCTCATCTTCAGGTCTTGTTTTCTAGAACCTTCTGAAAGCTCAGACTGAAGCTGTAGAACTGTTAAGAGGTTTTAGTTGAGTTGATTCTGGCTCCAGACGTCTGTCTGTGTGGAGGATCTGGGAGAGGCGGTGGTGATAAAACCTGGGTGGTTTTCTAAACGAGCTATTGTCCTTTCTGGTTGGTTCTCAGTGAGACGTCAGCTGGTGGACGTGTTTCTGATGAAGGTTGGGTAGTTTGTAGATCTGGGAGGCTAAGCTCTCAGATTTACTGAACGTAGCTCTGATACATTAGCATGTTTGGAGCATGTAGCAAAGCCAGAAGATGTGATGACATGAAGAACGATGTGGAATATTCTCTAAGGTGTCGTCTGGTGCTGAAACTCAAAGTGCCCGTTGTAGAATGTAAAGGTTCTAACGGGTTTCCTGTGACCTGCAGCTGAACGCTGCTGGGGCTGCCAGTCTGGACCTGGAGTTTTAAAGGGAATGGTTTATTGGTGATGTGTTTCTCTGAGTCCCAGTGGGTTAGATTCTGGACTGGATGAAATAAATCTGAACTCTTTTATTAAAAACCTTTTCTGGTCTCTTATTTCTAGAACCCGGGTGCCCTGGTACTGGGGGCAGCTGCATTACCCACAACAAACGTAAGCGATGGAAACAAGTCGATACGACCTGAGAGCTCAGGCTACACCAGCATCATATCCTGAGCTCCAACTTCCACCAGAACCAGGTCTCTGGCTCTCTGACATGTGACCCAACAGATTCTCTGACATGTGACCCAACAGGTTCTCTGACATGTGACCCAACAGGTTCTCTGACATGTGACCCAACAGGTTCTCTGACATGTGACCCAACAGGTTCTCTGACATGTGACCCAACAGGTTCTCTGACATGTGACCCAACAGGTTCTCTGACATGTGACCCAACAGGTTCTCTGGCATGTGACCCAACAGGTTCTCTGGCATGTGACCCAACAGATTCTCTGACATGTGACCCAACAGGTTCTGACATGTGACCCAATAGGTTCTCTGACATGTGACCCAACAGGTTCTGACATGTGACCCAATAGGTTCTCTGACATGTGACCCAACAGGTTCTGACATGTGACCCAACAGGTTCTCTGACATGTGACCCAACAGGTTCTCTGACATGTGACCCAACAGGTTCTGACATGTGACCCAACAGGCTCACTGACATGTGACCCAACAGGCTCTCTGACATGTGACCCAACAGGTTCTCTGACATGTGACCCAACAGGTTCTGACATGTGACCCAACAGGTTCTGACATGTGACCCAACAGGTTCTCTGACATGTGACCCAACAGGTCTCTGACATGTGACCCAACAGGTTCTCTGACATGTGACCCAACAGGTTCTGACATGTGACCCAACAGGTTCTGACATGTGACCCAACAGGTTCTGACATGTGACCCAACAGGCTCTCTGACATGTGACAAAACAGGCTCTCTGACATGTGACCCAACAGGTTCTGACATGTGACCCAACAGGTTCTGACATGTGACCCAACAGGTTCTGACATGTGACCCAACAGGTCTCTGACATGTGACCCAACAGGCTCTCTGACATGTGACCCAACAGGTTCTGACATGTGACCCAACAGGCTCTCTGACATGTGACCCAACAGGTTCACACAAACTGACCAATGGCTTTGTGAGATAATCCTTCATGTAACCAGAACTGTGAGTGGCAGCTCCTCCCACCATTAGGCAGGTAGAAGCTCTAAGTCTCCTGTTTTTACTGATGTAACAAAACTAATACAGGCAGAACCACAACATTCATGATGCAACCAGGTTACAACCAACAACGATCAGGTCCGATTCTTAGGAGGCTGACTCTGAATGTAGTGGTGGTGCTGACGGTGCAGAGGGTTAGGGTTAGATTTCTACCAGACACCTCTGGTTCTTCTGCACATCGTAACAATATTTAGTCTCCATAAGGCATCAGTAGCGTAGTCACCTGGCAACCAGAGGGCTGGGGAACCACTGGGTGGACGACTGGGGAACCACTGGGTGGACGACTGGGGAACCACTGGGTGGACGACTGGGGAACCACTGGGTGGACGACTGGAGGAACCACTGGGTGGACGACTGGGGAACCACTGGGTGGACGACTGGAGGAACCACTGGGTGGACGACTGGAGGAACCACTGGGTGGACGACTGGGGAACCACTGGGTGGACGACTGGAGGAACCACTGGGTGGACGACTGGAGGAACCACTGGGTGGACGACTGGAGGAACCACTGGGGAACCACTGGGTGGACGACTGTGGAACCACTGGGTGGACGACTGGAGGAACCACTGGGTGGACGACTGTGGAACCACTGGGTGGACGACTGGAGGAACCACTGGGTGGACGACTGGAGGAACCACTGGGGAACCACTGGGTGGACGACTGGGGAACCACTGGGTGGACGACTGGAGGAACCACTGGGTGGACGACTGGGGAACCACTGGGTGGACGACTGGAGGAACCACTGGGTGGACGACTGGGGAACCACTGTGTGGAACCACTGGGTGGACGACTGGAGGAACCACTGGGTGGACGACTGGAGGAACCACTGGGTGGACGACTGTGGAACCACTGGGTGGACGACTGGAGGAACCACTGGGTGGACGACTGGAGGAACCACTGGGTGGACGACTGGAGGAACCACTGGGAAACCACTGGGTGGACGACTGGAGGAACCACTGGGGAACCACTGGGTGGATGACTGGGGAACCACTGGGTGGACGACTGGAGGAACCACTGGGTGGACGACTGGGGAACCACTGGGGGACCACTGGGTGGACGACTGGAGGAACCACTGGGGAACCACTGGGTGGATGACTGGGGAACCACTGGGTGGACGACTGGAGGAACCACTGGGTGGACGACTGGGGAACCACTGGGTGGACGACTGGAGGAACCACTGGGCGGACAACTGGGGAACCACTGGGTGGACGACTGGAGGAACCACTGTGTGGACGACTGGGGAACCACTGTGTGGAACCACTGGGTGGACGACTGGAGGAACCACGGGGGAACCACTGGGTGGACGACTGTGGAACCACTGGGTGGACGACTGGGGAACCACTGAGTGGACGACTGTGGAACCACTGGGTGGACGACTGGGGAACCACTGGGTGGACGACTGGGGAACCACTGGGTGGACGACTGGGGAACCACTGGGTGGACGACTGGGGAACCACTGGGTGGACGACTGTGGAACCACTGGGTGGACGACTGACTGTAAAGGGTTCTGGAGTCTCTGGACCTCATAAAGCTTTATACAAATGCAGAACATTTACAACAGAAAGGTCTGATGAGATCAAACCACTAAATTCCATCACGATATGTGTGTGTTACCACCTGCAGTCAGAGAAAAGGGGAAGTGATTCCTATGTCCCGTATGTACCACAGTACAAAGGGTTATACTATAATCTGTTCTCTACATCTGAGCCGTCCATGAGGAGCAGCAGACAGTTTCGAGGCAGTGGGGGGTCAGGATCTGGATCAACACAGCCTCCTGATCAGTGGACACCCTCTGATCCAGGGTCCTTCTAGTCCCAGAGCTAAGGCTAACCCGGCTCTAGCTCCAGGTAGACCTCCCCATAGATATCATATATAAAGGCTAGATGAATCATCCGGGGTTCAACAGCATAGCTACACAGCGGCCATCTTGGGGCAGCGAGCAGCAGATGGAAGGTGAGCATCAATTTAACTAAAAACACTCATAACTTGATGAAAAATGAACTGATTTACAAACGGGTTACTTTCTTACAGCCCTTATGTATAGACTTGAGATTAGATACTTTTACAATTTATGAATTTCCCGATCATTATCGTTATATTTTGATATATATTCACAGCCACGTCTCTGACGTTTATAAAAATGCAAATCGTTTGAAAATCGGTTAAAAATGGATCAAGTTAGAGGTATTTATTAGTACATGCTCCATGACACCAGTGTTATGAAAGGGGGCAGCTGGCTGCCCCAAGATGGCCGCCAGCGTAGCTACGTCAGGGTCCATTGACAAACAGCACGGGTAAGATATCTAGTAATATATATATCTATGGACCTCCCCTCCTGTGGCAGGAGCATCAGACCACCCCCACCCCGCAAGGTGCGGACTGAAACTCTTAGCTCCTCCCCTTCATCCAGTCACCTGTTGCTCAGGTGTGTGTGATCAGAGCAGGTGGTTATTCCAGATCACATTGTTTACAAGAGGCTAAAAACGCACAAACAACCCGGCGCCTGAAGCTAACAGGCTAAAGCTAACCCAGGTGTTTGGTGACGTCATAGGGGTACGTTTTTACACCTGAATGATTCTTTAAAGAACCAGTTTTAGCCCTAGATGAGATATTATGGATGATATCTATGGTTTACAGCGGGTCTGCCTCGGTGTTACGGTGATAACGGTCCCCCGGCAGCAGGAAGCTGACTCGGTGGGGACCGTTTTCAACGTAACACCGGTAACCATGACGACGCCGGCTCAGTGGAAAATGGCCGCTACGAGTCCAAATGGCAATGTTTGAGTCGGATTCACATTGTTAGCTTAACGTTTATAAAACCGATCGTTTAAGATGTTTACCGATGACGTCATGGGGTCTGTGGGCATCCAGTCCGTGTGGAGGAGAGACCAGCAGGGGGCGCAGGAGTCGGTGAGTTTTGTCCAAATGTTTAAAGTTCTTGACTCAACCTGAGGGCCAAACTAGATTTAAATTTGAAGTTGAGAAATGTTATTGGTGCAGACAGGAGGAGGAATCAACCAAACACCTTTTTAATGAATGTGATCAAATTCAAACTTCTGGAAATCACTTTGTGAATGGCTCCATTTCAATGATGCTCATATAAACAATCTCTCTGTTGATGATATTCTATTTGGCGTTACTCTCAAAAATAAAAATACTGAATTTATAGTAAACAATTGTATAATCATGTCTAAATTTTTCATTCATAAATGTCGATACACTAAAACTCCTCCTGTCTGGACTCTATTTAAGAACCAAACTAAACTGCTGCTAAGTTCACTACAAAAGATGTCGACAGTAAATGACATGAAACTGCATGAGTTTATAGCAAAAACAAATCTATAACATTTCGATGAGTTAAGATAGTAATAAGAATGTTAGTTAGATTTTTTAGTTCTCTGGGTTGTTTTCTTTTTACTCCCTTGGTTAAGAGTTAAAATTGTAAACAAGTTATGTTCAAAAGCTGTACAGTCAATGTAGAATACTATGTTGTGTTTGGACTGTACTCATTATATTTAAAAAAAAAATACCTGCTGAAAATCTGAGAAATGAAATATTAAAATGTAATTCGTTCTTAAAAAAGAAAAAAAAACACCTGAGGGCGGAACCGTTACCCAGGTGAGAGGGACAGGAAGTCCAGAGGCAACCGGAACAAACGAGAGGCACCCAGCTGCATCAAAATGGCGCACGGAGCTCCATGACGTCGCATGAACCTCCATGACGTCAATTACCGGAAGTGATCGTTTGACCCGGAAGTCCCGTGACCCGGAAGTCCCGTGACCGTAGTAGCCAATAAAGCGCGCCCGAAAGTTTTTCTATCCGAAATCTTTGCTGTGGAGACAAAATGAACGTAAGTAGCTTCTATATAAGTTATATCTTTTTAAAGATGGATTTTATAATCGTAGCATATGAGTAGAGGTAAATGGAGTTTCTTTTTCTCGTTTCTCCGCAGAGTTTTTCTCTCTGAATGATTCAAAAGTAAGCTAACCCGGACTTTTGAATGTTTCCTTTTAATCACAAACAAAGGGTTATTTTTCGTAATGCTTTTCAAACTTTATAGGTCAAGTCAGATTATAAATAACAGACACGGGGATATTTAAATAAGTTTAAAATGCAAATACAAATAAATTGCCAGAAACAGAAGTTATTCACGCCAGTACAAAGTATACATTTTAATGAAATACAACCTTACCAACTACTCATCTTTTATTTATCAAAACATTTCAAGTTCCGTCGGGCTTCCTCGTTTTAATCTTATGGAGAACTCTCAATGAGAAAGGAGTCCAGGAAGTACAAGAGTCATTGATTAAGCTTTAGTAGCTATATCTTAGTCAGATATTGTTTTAACTGAATCAGTTGTCAAATAAAACTTGTTTTTCTTTAACAACTCTATCTCCCTGTTGTTTGTATTCTAACATATATGAGGTGCAAAGATTTTCTTAACAATGAGCAATCATGTGAACAATATCTTTTTAATGCTTGATGGGATGTATAGGAATGTAATATTACAGCTGAAGCTAGCCCTTAGACAACATAGTTTACCAGAAATTAAAATGGTTTAGCATTCTATGTCATTAATGGATTAAATTAAAATGGTTTAAGACATTTTAGTTCTGTGGATACTGGAGACAGCTGTATTTTGCCCTACTGTATTTTACTTATAGGTAAAACATTATCAATGTACAACCTATCAGATTTTATTACATACCAATGTTTACTGATCTTGTCGTGTTTTGCAGATGCATATCTCGATTGTTAAAGAGGCTGCCTTCCTCCAGTGAAAACTGCTGTTGTCTGGGTTTGGGTGTCCTCTCTGCTCCAGTGTCATCACACCAGGTGATGATGTCATCAGAGGCACTGATGAACCACACAGAGAACGCAGTGCATTTCCAGGGTATGTTGGTGAAAAGTGTCTGATTCAGATCTTATAGTTGAACATGTATCCACAACTTATTCGTTTTGTGTTATTGTGTTGGTGTAAGTCTTTCATATTTTTGTATTAGTTTTTATTTTTTTTCCAAACGTCCCAATATTGCAAATTTTTAGCATAAATAATTTTTTGTTTACAGAAACCTTAATCTGCAGGTGCAATTTGACCTGTAGAGATACCAGCCACTTCCATTGTCCTTTTTGTGAAAGGACATAATAATATATGTTTGTGTGGTTATTTAAAATGTTTATTCCTATTTCATCAGATCTTTGAGCTACTTCAGAGCGTTGAAGAGGTGACGGGTTTGGGAGCCAGGATCAAAAAGGGGGAGATGCTCTCTTAGACTTCGTCTTTGATGTAATGCTCCCAGAGGTNGGAACCACTGGGTGGACGACTGGAGGAACCACTGGGTGGACGACTGGAGGAACCACTGGGGAACCACTGGGTGGACGACTGGGGAACCACTGGGTGGACGACTGGAGGAACCACTGGGTGGACGACTGTGGAACCACTGGGTGGACGACTGTGGAACCACTGGGTGGACGACTGGAGGAACCACTGGGTGGACGACTGGGGGAACCACTGGGTGGACGACTGGAGGAACCACTGGGTGGACAACTGGAGGAACCACTGGGGAACCACTGGGGAACCACTGGGTGGACGACTGGGGAACCACTGGGTGGACGACTGGAGGAACCACTGGGTGGACGACTGGAGGAACCACTGGGGAACCACTGGGTGGACGACTGGGGAACCACTGGGTGGACGACTGGAGGAACCACTGGGTGGACGACTGGAGGAACCACTGGGTGGACGACTGGAGGAACCACTGGGGAACCACTGGGTGGACGACTGGGGAACCACTGGGTGGACGACTGGAGGAACCACTGGGTGGACGACTGGGGAACCACTGGGTGGACGA
>SSNR01000292.1:703280-717261 GCA_006937965.1 Callopanchax toddi
TAGAACAGCTGGTTTAAACCAGGTGACTTCACTAGAACAGCTGGTTTAAACCAGGTGACTTCACTAGAACAGCTAGTTTAAACCAGGTGACTTAACTAGAACAGCTGGTTTAAACCAGGTGACTTCACTAGAACAGCTGGTTTAAACCAGGTGACTTCATTAAAACAGCTGGATTAAACCAGGTGACTTCACTAGAACAGCTGGTTTAAACCAGGTGACTTCGCTGGTTTAAACCAGGTGACTTCATTAGAACAGCTGGTTTAAACCAGGTGACTTCACTAGAACAGCTGGTTTAAACCAGGTGACTTCATTAGAACAGCTGGTTTAAACCAGGTGACTTCACTAGAACAGCTGGTTTAAACCAGGTGACTTCATTAGAACAGCTGGTTTAAACCAGGTGACTTCACTAGAACAGCTGGTTTAAACCAGGTGACTTCATTAGAACAGCTGGTTTAAACCAGGTGACTTCACTAGAACAGCTGGTTTAAACCAGGTTACTAGGTTACTAACAGGTTGTTTGAGATGAATTTCGATGGAGTACCAGAATTAAAATTAGCTGCAGGTCTAGTTGTACCCAACCCAGACCAGCAGAACCAGAACCTTACTTGAACATCATGCTGAACTCCTTCAGTGCCTCTTCTGTGACTCCAGTTGTGTTCCTGAAACAGAACCAGAACTGGGTTTTATCTCGGCAATTTGCTGGAGCTGTGGAGCTCCTGGAGGACCAACCAGTACCTGGCCTGGATCTGCTGCTCTAGGTTGTGCTGCATCCTCATTCCCAGCTGGTCCAGCTGGTCCCACTGCTGGGCCAGGCCCACCGTGCTGTGCTCCGTGTACTTGTTGTCCAGGATCAGAGCCTCCTCCATGGCTGCTCCCAGGTCTTCGATCTTCTTCAGCTGGCTGCGCATGGCCCGGATCTCCTGGTGTTTACGCTGAAAAACACACCAGGAACATCTTACTGGGACCACTCTAGACCCACGGACCAGAGAACCCAGGTTCTCAAGTTTACCTTGGTGGCCTCCAGCTGCGACTCCAGAGTTCCAGACTCTTCCACCATACAGGACCTGAAACCAGCAACAGCTGCTGTTAGAACCAGACCCGTTAAGACCTCACACCGCGGAACCAAACCATGCTACCACTACCACAGCAGTCCAGAACTCCTGACCTGGTCCAGAACTACTACTCTTCTTTTGACCTTCCTGTAGTCCTTTATAGTGGTTCTGGTCCAGTTCTATGGACTTTGTCTGAATTCTAGTCCACAATATGAAAAACTGCTCTAAGATTTTGCATCAATAAGAAACTAAAGTTCTTCTGACTCTGGACTGAAACTGGATCAGAACCACTTTAAGGGTCACAGGAAGGAATGAAGACGGGACCAGGAGGTCTGGATGGGTTAGGTCTCAGCACACATGCAGGATTTTAAAACCAGAAACCACAGAAGTTCTGTTCAAACTATAGTTATCAGTTCCCTACAGCAGAACCAGGACCCGGACCCATCCTAGAACAGGTCCCGTCTGGTTCTGAGGGGGGTTAGCCTGAAGGTCATCAGCTACATGACACTGATAGAGAAAAGCATGAAGGAGCTACAAGAGAAGGTCTTCAAGGTCAAGTAAAGGTCACACAGCGTTCAATCAGAGAGAGGAGAGAGATATTAACCCGTCCAGGAGGTACGTCCTGATTCACACCAGCAGGAAGCAGCCGAGGAGCAGGAAGAGAAGAAACCAGAGTTAATACCTTCATCATCATCATCATCAGGTCTCTAACATTCTTCTACCACACTGTGACAGTCCTGTTTGGTCTAGTATCTACTATAGTACCTAGTATCTGGTCTAGTACCTAGTACCTGGTCTAGTACCTAGTATCGGGTCTAGTATCTGGTCTAGTACCTAGTACCTGGTCTAGTACCTAGTATCGGGTCTAGTATCTGGTCTAGTACCTAGTACCTGGTCTAGTACCTAGTACCTGGTCTAGTACCTAGTATCGGGTCTAGTATCTGGTCTAGTACCTAGTACCTGGTCTAGTACCTGGTCTAGTACCTAGTACCTGGTCTAGTACCTAGTATCGGGTCTAGTATCTGGTCTAGTACCTAGTACCTGGTCTAGTACCTAGTATCTGGTCTAGTACCTAGTATCGGGTCTAGTATCTGGTCTAGTACCTAGTACCTGGTCTAGTACCTGGTCTAGTACCTAGTACCTGGTCTAGTACCTGGTCTAGTACCTAGTACCTGGTCTAGTACCTAGTATCGGGTCTAGTATCTGGTCTAGTACCTAGTACCTGGTCTAGTACCTAGTATCGGGTCTAGTATCTGGTCTAGTACCTGGTCTAGTACCTAGTATCGGGTCTAGTATCTGGTCTAGTACCTAGTATCGGGTCTAGTATCTGGTCTAGTACCTAGTACCTGGTCTAGTACCTAGTATCGGGTCTAGTATCTGGTCTAGTACCTAGTACCTGGTCTAGTATCTGGTCTAGTACCTAGTACCTGGTCTAGTACCTAGTATCGGGTCTAGTATCTGGTCTAGTACCTAGTATCGGGTCTAGTATCTGGTCTAGTACCTAGTACCTGGTCTAGTATCTGGTCTAGTACCTAGTACCTGGTCTAGTACCTAGTATCGGGTCTAGTACCTGGTCTAGTACCTAGTATCGGGTCTAGTATCTGGTCTAGTACCTAGTACCTGGTCTAGTACCTGGTCTAGTACCTAGTACCTGGTCTAGTACCTAGTATCGGGTCTAGTATCTGGTCTAGTACCTAGTATCGGGTCTAGTATCTGGTCTAGTACCTAGTACCTGGTCTAGTACCTAGTATCGGGTCTAGTATCTGGTCTAGTACCTAGTACCTGGTCTAGTACCTAGTATCGGGTCTAGTATCTGGTCTAGTACCTAGTACCTGGTCTAGTACCTAGTATCGGGTCTAGTATCTGGTCTAGTACCTAGTATCGGGTCTAGTATCTGGTCTAGTACCTAGTGCCTGGTCTAGTACCTAGTATCGGGTCTAGTATCTGGTCTAGTACCTAGTACCTGGTCTAGTACCTAGTATCGGGTCTAGTATCTGGTCTAGTACCTAGTATCGGGTCTAGTATCTGGTCTAGTACCTAGTATCTGGTCTAGTATCTGGTCTAGTACCTAGTACCTGGTCTAGTACCTAGTATCGGGTCTAGTATCTGGTCTAGTACCTAGTACCTGGTCTAGTACCTAGTATCGGGTCTAGTATCTGGTCTAGTACCTAGTATCGGGTCTAGTATCTGGTCTAGTACCTAGTACCTGGTCTAGTACCTGGTCTAGTACCTAGTATCTGGTCTAGTACCTAGTACCTGGTCTAGTACCTAGTATCGGGTCTAGTATCTGGTTTAGTACCTAGTATCGGGTCTAGTATCTGGTCTAGTACCTAGTACCTGGTCTAGTACCTAGTATCGGGTCTAGTATCTGGTCTAGTACCTAGTACCTGGTCTAGTACCTAGTACCTGGTCTAGTACCTAGTATCGGGTCTAGTATCTGGTCTAGTACCTAGTACCTGGTCTAGTACCTAGTATCGGGTCTAGTATCTGGTCTAGTACCTAGTACCTGGTCTAGTACCTGGTCTAGTACCTAGTACCTGGTCTAGTACCTAGTATCGGGTCTAGTATCTGGTCTAGTACCTAGTACCTGGTCTAGTACCTAGTATCGTGTCTAGTATCTGGTCTAGTACCTAGTATCGGGTCTAGTATCTGGTCTAGTACCTAGTATCTGGTCTAGTATCTGGTCTAGTACCTAGTACCTGGTCTAGTACCTAGTATCGGGTCTAGTATCTGGTCTAGTACCTAGTACCTGGTCTAGTACCTAGTATCGGGTCTAGTATCTGGTCTAGTACCTAGTATCTGGTCTAGTACCTGGTCTAGTACCTAGTACCTGGTCTAGTACCTAGTATCGGGTCTAGTATCTGGTCTAGTACCTAGTATCGGGTCTAGTATCTGGTCTAGTACCTAGTACCTGGTCTAGTACCTAGTATCGGGTCTAGTATCTGGTCTAGTACCTAGTATCTGGTCTAGTACCTAGTACCTGGTCTAGTACCTAGTATCGGGTCTAGTACCTGGTCTAGTACCTAGTATCGGGTCTAGTATCTGGTCTAGTACCTAGTACCTGGTCTAGTATCTGGTCTAGTACCTAGTACCTGGTCTAGTACCTAGTATCGGGTCTAGTATCTGGTCTAGTACCTAGTACCTGGTCTAGTACCTAGTATCGGGTCTAGTACCTGGTCTAGTACCTAGTATCGGGTCTAGTATCTGGTCTAGTACCTAGTACCTGGTCTAGTATCTGGTCTAGTACCTAGTACCTGGTCTAGTACCTAGTATCGGGTCTAGTATCTGGTCTAGTACCTAGTACCTGGTCTAGTACCTAGTATCGGGTCTAGTATCTGGTCTAGTACCTAGTATCGGGTCTAGTATCTGGTCTAGTACCTAGTACCTGGTCTAGTACCTAGTATCGGGTCTAGTATCTGGTTTAGTACCTAGTATCGGGTGTAGTATCTGGTCTAGTACCTAGTACCTGGTCTAGTACCTAGTATCGGGTCTAGTATCTGGTCTAGTACCTAGTATGTAGTATTAAACATTTTACTAGCCGTTTTCAGGAAGTACAGAATATAAATCAAGTTAAATCAACTTCCAGATTCCAGGTTTTACTGATGTCTTTAGAACTGATTAACTCCTCCCAGCCCAGTTGCCATGGTAACAGACCCCGAGTAGAACTGGTCCTGAGGTGACCCTGTTAGGGATCTGACCCGGTTCTTTTAGGTCCGAACTAGAAGCTCTGGCGGTGAAGCGACGTGATTGGTTACAAACACAAACATCACAGGAAATAAACAAAGGTTTTCAAAATAAAATCGGTTTCTATTGTAAACCTCCATAAATCAGACAGACCCTCCTTAGAGAATCAGACCTGGACCGGACCCGGGTCAGAGTGCTGGTCCTGTACCTGGTCTCCTGGAGCCACTGGTGGAAAGCGTTGGCGTGCTGAGCGAACTCCTGACGTAACTTATCGTTCTCCTCCTGCCTCCTCTGCTCCTTCTGCAGCTCCAGCTCCCTCTCCTGAAAGAACATCATCAGGTTCTCCTCAGCAGAACAACATCATCAGGTTCTCCTCAGCAGAACAACATCATCAGGTTCTCCTCAGCAGAACAACATCATCAGGTTCTCCTCAAGAGAACATCATCATCAGGTTCTCCTCAGCAGAACAACATCATCAGGTTCTCCTCAAGAGAACATCATCATCAGGTTCTCCTCAGCAGAACATCATCATCAGGTTCTCCTCAGCAGAACATCATCATCAGGTTCTCCTCAGCAGAACAACATCATCAGGTTCTCCTCAGGAGAACAACATCATCAGGTTCTCCTCAGGAGAACAACATCATCAGGTTCTCCTCAGGAGAACATGACCAGGTGTTCTTATTTGTACTTGGTCTCCAGACCTTGATGATCTTCTGCAGGTTCCTCCACGTCTCCTCCAGAGCCTCCATGGTGAACCAGGTGTAGGGGTTGGACACCACCTGGTAGCTCTTGATCTGCTGGTCCAGCTCCGCCAGCTGGTTGAAGTCGGCCTGGGCGGAGCTCAGCGAGGAGCGGAAGGCTTCGTGAGCGTCGCGCAGCGCCCGGATCTCCTCCAGCGAGTTGCACCTGACCGGATCCGTCAGGTCCTCCTCGGCGTTCTCGAACCAGCTGTTGAAGGCCGAGGCTTTCTTAGCGAAAGTCAGGAACAGGTCCTCGACCTGCAGCGGAGATAAGAACGTCATTAGAGCCGGTCCTGAACTCAGATCCTCCTGAGAGCTTCAGAGCTGCCTGCTGGAGGTGCTAACCTTCCTGAAGTGCTCCTGAGCTTCCAGAAGCTTCTTCTTGCGAGCGGCGGAGTTGGACAGCAGCTGGTTCCAGCGTTTGATCAGAGCGGCGTGGCGAGCCTCGATGGCCTTGGACTGGACGTGTTGAGCAGCCAGCAGCTGGTCCTTCAGGGCCGTGATGTTGGTGATGCCCTCCTGTTGGAAGGCCTGGAGACCTGCGTCGAAGGTCTCCTGCAGACAGAGGGAGGAGTCAGACAAGGTCAACAGCTGTTCTAGTGATTCATAGTAGAAAATACTGTTTAGAAGTAAAGTGCTCAGCGTCAGTACCACCAGTTAGTCAGAAAATACTGACAGTAACGTACTAGTACTTATTACTACAACAAACACCCTGTCCTAAAGGTTCCAGTACTTGAATAGAAAAAGTTTCTTCGTCACATTTTGATACCTTAAACGTGCAAAAAGTACTTTTACAACTACTCTACTACTAGGGTTGTCACGGTATGAAAATGGACCTTCACGGTTCTCGGTATTATCTCTGTATTTTTTAAAGGATGTTGAATATGTTCAACCAGACGACTAAATAAACCTCTAGATCAGGATAATATTGTCCTCAGCTTGTGTCCTTCCTGTGAGCCTCTCAGATCTGGGGCGATGTCATCAGGCAGTAATCATTGTTAAATTCATAATAATTCATAATCAATCAGCAGTGGCGACTGTAGATCAGGTGACCAACACCCTATTGTACCGCATGGGCCACCGTACTTGACAACAACAACCTGGTTTCTATGGTTACCCGTCGTACTTTAAGGTGGTCTCTGTACTGCTCCCGCTCCCCGCAGCATGGCTAATAAACCACCAGTTACTTCCTGCTCAGCTGGAGTTCTGGTGAACTTATTCTGACGCTTCATTAAGCAGCGTCAGCAGCGACCTGCCCGCTGGGAGCCCCGTAGCCTCATTTCAGTACGGGGGTCCGCCACTCGGTTTATGTTCTGGCAGTGGCGCTCGCTGCTTCTCCCTCAACCCAAAGTCCTCACATCATGTGTTTCAGCTAAAACGCTAAACGTTACCTTAATACCTTCTCTTGCAGTGACTGTAGAGTTGATGGTCACACAGACGCATCACATGTTGCTTCTTTTCACACTTTTTCCGGCACGTTCTGCAAACAACTGTCCCTCAGCATTCTTCAAATATCTAAAATATGCCCAGACTTCCGTCTTTGTCTTCTCTGAGGGCTGATAGATGTCCTCAGCGCTGTTTTCTCCTCTTTTCGCCGTCATTTTAGCGTTAGCTTAAGAACGTTGTGGATGTAAACACTACAACGTGCGCAGAAGCTTCACCAGAGGGGACGGTAGCCGGGAAGCTAACCGTGCCAAAACCGCAAAGGCGGTTAACCCACCGAGAGAATATGGTTTTTAAAAAACATGACGGTAATTATTATAGTCAACATTTTTACCGGGGTTTACTACGAAACCGGTAACCGTGACAACCCTATCAACTACTATTACTATTATGTTGTAAAGTACTTTGTGATGTATATCTGTGAAAGGGGCTATATAAATAAACTTTACTATTACTATACCACTACTACTATTACTATTCTAGTGAAATGTGAGTCAGCGAGACGCTGTAAGGTCATGACCTGAGAAGTCCTGACCCTCCTCAGACCCCAGAGTAGAAACCAGGAGGTCCTCCTGCTTTATTCAGATGTTCTCCTGTTCCTCCCACCAGAAGGTTCCTAATGTTCTTTAAATAAAAGGTTCTTCTGTGTCAATCAGTCCACAGGGTGTCTCTAGGTGGCGCTCCTGGGGTCATAAACCTTCTCTAGATCCACTAAACTCCCATGACCCTCCACCACCCTAGGGAGGATAAAGAGCTGGTCCATGGTTCCAGGACCAGGATGAAAACCACACTGATCCTCCTCATTAGATTCCTCCCGTCCCTGGAGCGTAGTAAAGCTGGTCTCATCGTGTTCCTCCTCAGACTAAAGAAAGTTCTCAATAAGTTCAGACTGCTTCACCTGACTCATCACCTTCATCCTGGTCTACAGGGACAAAAACTTCATCAATAAATACTAATAGTCTGGTTCTGTTGCTCAGAGGGGCTAACCCTAACCAGACCCCTGGGTCAGGACAGGAGGACAGACCTGTTTGGTGAGCAGGGTCTGAACCGAGGACAGGTCTCTGCCATAGTCGTCGGTCTTCAGGCTGTTCTCCTTCTCACCTGGACAGGAAAACAGAAGACTCATAAACAAACAAACAGCTGATCTCACTTCGACCCAGGAGGAGACCCGGATCAGACCAGATGCTTCCAGGACCAGGAGGACGACTGGTCTGATTCTCTAACTGAGGGGTTTTTAGAAAACCTTTACAGGTTGTTCATGTCAAACCTGTAAATCCCAACTTTTAACCATTTAAAGGACGAAAAGACTCAAATGTTTAGGAATTTAAAGCTTCAACTGGATGTTAGTGAGTTTTAAAACACATTTCCTGATTGATGTAACCATTTACATTTCTGTTTTTGTTTATTTCATGACATTTTTTTATTTGACTAAAAATATAAAACAGTTCTGTTGAGGTTTGATGTTTGGGCTGCTTTAGGTGAAGCCTTAGAGCAGGTGTTGACCTTTGACCTCTAAGGAGTTCATCTGTTTCCTCCTGAAGGTGAAATCCTAAAACATTCAAGTTTAAACAAACCCAAACCTGGAGCCATCGGGTCATCCTGACCACGCCCACTGGTGACATCATCATACCAACACAGTGGTCTACAGTAAAGACCACGCCCACTGGTGACATCATCATACCAACACAGTGGTCTACAGTAAAGACCACGCCCACTGGTGACATCATCATACTAACACAGTGGTCTACAGTAAAGACCACGCCCACTGGTGACATCATCATACTAACTGTGGTCTACAGTAAAGACCACGCCCACTGGTGACATCATCATACCAACACAGTGGTCTACAGTAAAGACCACGCCCACTGGTGACATAATCATACTAACACAGTGGTCTACAGTAAAGACCACGCCCACTGGTGACATCATCATACCAACACAGTGGTCTACAGTAAAGACCACGCCCACTGGTGACATCATCATACCAACACAGTGGTCTACAGTAAAGACCACGCCCACTGGTGACATCACTGTGAGGCTTCAGTGGGTCTTTCCTGAAAACTAGCTGGTAGTTTGTCACTGATCTGCAGCAGTGTCTCTCCTGATCTGACTAGAGGACTACTTCCTGTTTGTAGAGACTCCGCCTGCTTTGAGTGATGTCAGCAGGGGGTGTGGCCCTGCCTGTAGATGAATGACTTCAGGATGACCCTTCAGGGCTGAGACTCGAGCCGGGTCGCGTCGCTGGTTGAAGTGCAGGTCTACGGCTACAGGAGCAGCTCACGGCGGTCTGCATACCGATCCAGGACTCGACCACGTCGGCCTTCCAGTTGAACTGCAGGAAAGCGGAGTTCTCATCCAGCTTGGCTTTCCTCTGCGCCGCCGCCCGCTCCAACTCCAGCACCTTCCCTCTCAGAGCCGCCATCTTGGCGCTGATGTTGTCCACGTGATGGTTGTTCTGTTGTAGAGAAACACAGTCACCCTGAGATCTCTAGCAGAGCTCAAAGTAAAGTTCTCCTCTTGATCTGTGGGGCGGTACCTTCTTGATCAGCTCCTCTCCGTTAGAGCAGACGTCGCTGACCCGGTCTCGGTGGACGGTGAAGTCCGTCTCAAACGCTTCGTGTTTCTTCAGCAGACCCTGTGGAGCAGGAGGGTTTCATCTCAGTGAAGGTCTTTGGATTGTGTATGGTGAAAGTTTGGGTCAGAACCAGACCTGCACAGCAGCCAGCGTGTCTCCATAGTCCTCGCTGCCCACCAGATTCAGCTTCTCGTTGATCCAGGCTTCTTCCTCCTCCACGTTGGCCACAAACTGCTGGTACTCCAGCGACTCCTCCAGCCTCTTCCCCCTGAAACACACAGACTGGTCTGAGCTGGGTTCTGGCTCCGCCTCCAGGCCGGACCCGTCTGAAGAGGTAGCTCACCTGGCTCCAGACAAGTCCTTCAACTCCTTCCAGTGCTCCACAAACTGAGCCAGCCTCTGCTGGATCTCCTCCTGACCGATGGTGTTGTCATCAGACAGCTTCTTCCCAGTGTCCAGAACCGACTGAAGGAGCCAAACAGAACCTTACAGGATTTACTCACACACTAAAAGATCTGAAGCAATTCACATTTTCACAGTTTTTAGTTGAATATTTTAAATTTGTTTGCTAAAGTCTTCATCAGGATAAACAGAAATGTTTAACAGTCATCAAGGTCATTTTCAGATATCTACAGGTAGGACCCACACCCACTGCTGACATCACGGTGGGCAGAGTCTCTAGAAACTAGAAGTGACCCTGCTGCAGATCAGTGATGAACTAGCAACTAAGTTCCTGGATTTTTAAACAATTCTTGATCTAAAAAGTCCAACTGATGTGTTAGAACACTATATTACCTGTTAGCTAACCTCTACAGTTAGAACTCTATATTACCTGTTAGCTAACCTCTACAGTTAGAACTCTATATTACCTGTTAGTTAACCTCTACAGTTAGAACTCTATATTACCTGTTAGTTAACCTCTACAGTTAGATCTCTATATTACCTGTTAGCTAACCTCTACAGTTAGAACTCTATATTACCTGTTAGCTAACCTCTACACTTAGATCTCTATATTACCTGTTAGCTAACCTCTACAGTTAGAACTCTATATTACCTGTTAGCTAACCTCTACAGTTAGAACTCTATATTACCTGTTAGCTAACCTCTACAGTTAGAACTCTATATTACCTGTTAGCTAACCTCTACAGTTAGAACTCTATATTACCTGTTAGTTAACCTCTACAGTTAGAACTCTGAGTGAAGTCAGCAGCAGTGGGTGTGGAATGACCCTGATGACCCTTTTTTACATAAAAACTCTCGTCTTACTTCGGTTATGGAGCTACAAACATCTTCCACTAGTTCCAAGCACTTTGGAAATCCTCAATAAAATTCTGCATCCATCACAACCCTGCAATCAGAAGCATGTCAGGAAGCTCCTCCCACTGAGCAGGTGAGCTGTACCTGGATGGCCGGCTCGTGAGCTCCCAGCTCAGCTTCCAGCCTCTTGTGTTTCTTCCTGAGGTTCTGGACTCCGGTCAGATCCCGCCCATAGTCCTCAGAACCCACCAGTAACTTCTTCTCCCTGGGTGGAGGCAGAACACCAGCCGTCAGACTGAGCTCACCTCCAGAAAAACACAAAAGAAGGGGAGCAGGTTTTACTTGATCCAGGACTCCTCGTCATCCAGGTCCCTGAAGAACTGATGCAGGCGGTGAGACTCATTGAGCTTGGCCCGCCGACCTGACGCCATGCTCTTGATCTTGGCGAAGCGACCGTTGACAGCATCGCGTTTGTCCTTCACCTGCGACGTGTCGAAAGCGCTGCTGGTCATCAGGCTGTCCGCCTGCCCGTTCAGATCCTTCAGACGGTCCTAGAGAACCAGACCAGACCATCAGAACCAATCTGTTCCAGTCCTGCTCTGAGGGAGTTGTACCTCCTACTGTGCTGCTCAATGAAGGAACGCTTCCATCCAATCAGAATCTGACGCATCATTTAGAATGATTCCAGCTGAACCATCAATCTGGACCTGAAGGACTCGGACCTGTTGCTCTGATGGGACATGAGGTGACCTGATGAGACATGAGGTGACCTGATGGAACCCGAAGTGACCAGATGGGACCTGTTGCTCTGATGGGACCTGAGGTGACCTGATGGGACATGAGGTGACCTGATGGGACATGAGGTGACCTGATGGAACCCGAAGTGACCAGATGGGACCTGTGGTGACCAGATGAGACCTGAGGTGACCTGATGTGACCTGTGGTGACCAGATGGGACATGAGGTGACCTGATGGGACATGAGGTGACCAGATGGGACCTAAAGTGACCTGATGGAACACGAAGTGACCAGATGGGACCTGTGGTGACCAGATGAGACCTGAGGTGACCTGATGTGACCTGTGGTGACCAGATGGGACCTGTGGTGACCTGATGGGACATGAGGTGACCTGTGGTGACCTGATGGGACCTGTGGTGACCAGATGGGACATGAGGTGACCTGATGGGACCTGTGGTGACCAGATCGGACCTGTGGTGACCTGATGGGACCTGTGGTGACCAGATGGGACATGAGGTGACCTGATGGGACCTGTGGTGACCTGATGGGACCTGTGGTGACCTGATGGGACCTGTGGTGACCTGATGGGACCTGTGGTGACCAGATGAGACCTGAGGTGACCAGATGAGACCTGAGGTGACCTGATGTGACCTGATGGGACATGAGGTGACCTGATGGGATCTGTGGTGACCAGATGAGACCTGAGGTGACCTGATGGGACATGAGGTGACCTGATGTGACCTGTGGTGACCAGATGGGACCTGTGGTGACCTGATGGGACCTGTGGTGACCTGATGGGACATGAGGTGACCTGATAGGACCTGTGGTGACCTGATGGGACATGAGGTGACCAGATGGGACATGAGGTGACCAGATGGGACCTAAAGTGACCTGATGGGACCTGTGGTGACCTGATGGGACATGAGGTGACCAGATGGGACCTGTGGTGACCTGATATAGCGGTTCTAATAATAATGAATCATTTTATTTATTTCATCATCAAATCAAACTCTATTTCTATAGCACCTCTCATGCCCCAGCCAGCAACACAAAGTGCTTGACAGATTAAAATGACCCATACAACCCACATTCCCTCCCTTTCCCACACATAGAACAATTATGACACTCTCCCCTCCCAGTCCACAACCCATTCCCAGGCACACATACACATCAAAACCACAGTAAACACTATGTTGAGCTCAGATGGCTCCAGTAATGAGAAACACGCCATCTAGTGGGCCCTCTGCCTCGTCAGCTGTAGAACCGGGCCATGACACTCAAGGTCACCTTACAGTAAAACAAGACTAGATAAAGACAGCAAGGTAAAAATAAAACAAATATTAAAAGGTCACCTAAAATAAATCAATAAAACAATTAAAAGTCAATATAAACCATAAAACTGATAAGAGATGAAAATCAGTTCTGAACAGGTCGATTTAGACGTGAAATAGAGTCAATGCTGTGGCTGTCGGGGGGGAGAGAGTTCTAGAGGTGAGGGGATGGAGACAGAGCGACTGAACGCTCTGGACCCTATGGGGGACAGACGGGATGGAGACAGAGCGACTGAACGCTCTGGACCCTATGGGGGACAGGCGGGATGGAGACAGAGCGACTGAACGCTCTGGACCCTATGGGGGACAGGCGGGATGGAGACAGAGCGACTGAACGCTCTGGACCCTATGGGGGACAGGCGGGATGGAGACAGAGCGACTGAACGCTCTGGACCCTATGGGGGGCAGGCGGGATGGAGACAGAGCGACTGAACGCTCTGGACCCTATGGGGGACAGGCGGGATGGAGACAGAGCGACTGAACGCTCTGGACCCTATGGGGGACAGGCGGGATGGAGACAGAGCGACTGAACGCTCTGGACCCTATGGGGGACAGGCGGGATGGAGACAGAGCGACTGAACGCTCTGGACCCTATGGGGGACAGGCGGGATGGAGACAGAGCGACTGAACGCTCTGGACCCTATGGGGGACAGGCGGGATGGAGACAGAGCGACTGAACGCTCTGGACCCTATGGGGGACAGGCGGGATGGAGACAGAGCGACTGANAAGGTTTTGTCCCGTCGTCTTGTTGTTAATAAAGGTTTTGTCTCGTCGTCTTGTTGTTAATAAAGGTTTTGTCTCATCGTCTTGTTGTTAATAAAGGTTTTGTCCCGTCGTCTCGTTGTTAATAAAGGTTCTGAGGTTTTGTCCCGTAGTCTCGTTGTTAATAAAGGTTCTGAGGTTTTGTCCCGTCGTCTTGTTGTTAATAAAGGTTTTTTTCCCGTCGTCTCGTTGTTAATAAAGGTTCTGAGGTTTTGTCCCATCGTCTCGTTGTTAATAAAGGTTCTGAGGTTTTGTCCCGTCGTCTCGTTGTTAATAAAGGTTCCGAGGTTTTGTCCCGTCGTCTCGTTGTTAATAAAGGTTCTGAGGTTTTGTCCCATCGTCTCGTTGTTAATAAAGGTTCTGAGGTTTTGTCCCGTCGTCTCGTTGTTAATAAAGGTT
>SSNR01000292.1:733598-764557 GCA_006937965.1 Callopanchax toddi
CTCAGAGTGTCGTTATACTCAGAGTGTCGTTATTCTCAGAGTGTCGTTATACTCAGAGTGTCGTATACTCAGAGTGTCGTTATTCTCAGAGTGTCGTTATTCTCAGAGTGTCGTTATACTCAGAGTGTCGTTATTCTCAGAGTGTCGTTATACTCAGAGTGTCATATACTCAGAGTGTCGTTATTCTCAGAGTGTCGGTATACTCAGAGTGTCGTTATACTCAGAGTGTCGTTATACTCAGAGTGTCGTTATTCTCAGAGTGTTGCTATACTCAGAGTGTCGTTATACTCAGAGTGTCGTTATTCTCAGAGTGTCGTTATTCTCAGAGTGTCAGTATACTCAGAGTGTCGTTATACTCAGAGTGTCGTTATTCTCAGAGTGTCGTTATACTCAGAGTGTCGTTATACTCAGAGTGTCGTTATTCTCAGAGTGTCGTTATTCTCAGAGTGTCGTTATACTCAGAGTGTCGTTATTCTCAGAGTGTCGTTATTCTCAGAGTGTCGTTATTCTCAGAGTGTCGTTATTCTCAGAGTGTCGTTATACTCAGAGTGTCGTTATACTCAGAGTGTCGTATACTCAGAGTGTCGTTATACTCAGAGTGTCGTTATTCTCAGAGTGTAGCTATACTCAGAGTGTCGTTATTCTCAGAGTGTCGTTATACTCAGAGTGTCGTATACTCAGAGTGTCGTTATACTCAGAGTATCGTTATTCTCAGAGTGTCGTTATACTCAGAGAGTCGTTATACTCAGAGTGTCGTTATACTCAGAGTGTCGTTATTCTCAGAGTGTCGTTATACTCAGAGTGTCGTTATACTCAGAGTGTCGTTATACTCAGAGTGTCGCTATACTCAGAGTGTCGTTATTCTCAGAGTGTCGTTATACTCAGAGTGTCGTTATTCTCAGAGTGTCGCTATACTCAGAGTGTCGTTATACTCAGAGTGTCGTTATTCTCAGAGTGTCGTTATACTCAGAGTGTCGTTATACTCAGAGTGTCGTTATACTCAGAGTGTCGTTATACTCAGAGTGTCGCTATTCTCAGAATGTCGCTATTCTCAGAGTGTCGTTATACTCAGAGTGTCGTTATTCTCAGAGTGTCGTTATTCTCAGAGTGTCGTTATACTCAGAGTGTTGCTATACTCAGAGTGTCGTTATTCTCAGAGTGTCGTTATTCTCAGAGTGTTGCTATACTCAGAGTGTCGTTATACTCAGAGTGTCGTTATACTCAGAGTGTCGTTATTCTCAGAGTGTCGCTATACTCAGAGTGTCGTTATACTCAGAGTGTCGTTATTCTCAGAGTGTCGTTATACTCAGAGTGTCGTTATACTCAGAGTGTCGTTATTCTCAGAGTGTCGTATACTCAGAGTGTCGTATACTCAGAGTGTCGTTATACTCAGAGTGTCGTTATTCTCAGAGTGTCGTTATACTCAGAGTGTCGTTATACTCAGAGTGTCGTTATTCTCAGAGTGTCGTTATTCTCAGAGTGTCGTTATTCTCAGAGTGTCGCTATACTCAGAGTGTCGTTATTCTCAGAGTGTCGTTATACTCAGAGTGTCGTTATTCTCAGAGTGTCGTTATTCTCAGAGTGTCGTTATACTCAGAGTGTCGTTATACTCAGAGTGTCGTTATTCTCAGAGTGTCGTATACTCAGAGTGTCGTTATTCTCAGAGTGTCGTTATTCTCAGAGTGTCGTTATTCTCAGAGTGTCGTTATTCTCAGAGTGTCGTTATACTCAGAGTGTCGTTATACTCAGAGTGTCGTTATACTCAGAGTGTCGTTATACTCAGAGTGTCGTTATTCTCAGAGTGTTGCTATACTCAGTGTCGTTATACTCAGAGTGTCGTTATTCTCAGAGTGTCGTTATTCTCAGAGTGTCGTTATACTCAGAGTGTCGTTATTCTCAGAGTGTTGCTATACTCAGAGTGTCGTTATTCTCAGAGTGTCGTTATTCTCAGAGTGTCGTTATACTCAGAGTGTCGTTATACTCAGAGTGTCGTTATACTCAGAGTGTCGTTATTCTCAGAGTGTCGTATACTCAGAGTGTCGTTATTCTCAGAGTGTCGTTATACTCAGAGTGTCGTTATTCTCAGAGTGTCGTATACTCAGAGTGTCGTTATACTCAGAGTGTCGTTATTCTCAGAGTCTCGTATACTCAGAGGGGCGTTATTCTCAGAGGGTCGTTATTCTCAGAGTGTAGTTATACTCAGAGTGTCAGTATACTCAGGGTGTCTTATACTCAGAGTGTCGTTATACTCAGAGTGTCGGTATACTCAGAGTGTCGTTATACTCAGAGTGTCGTTATACTCAGAGTGTCGTTATACTCAGAGTGTTGCTATACTCAGAGTGTCAGTATACTCAGAGTGTCGTTATACTCAGAGTGTCGTTATTCTCAGAGTGTCGTTATACTCAGAGTGTCGTTATACTCAGAGTGTCGTTATACTCAGAGTGTCGTATACTCAGATTGTCGTTATTCTCAGAGTGTCGTTATTCTCAGAGTGTCGTTATACTCAGAGTGTCGTTATTCTCAGAGTGTCGTTATTCTCAGAGTGTCGTTATTCTCAGAGTGTCGTTATTCTCAGAGTGTCGTATACTCAGAGTGTCGTTATTCTCAGAGTGTCGTTATACTCAGAGTGTCGTTATTCTCAGAGTGTCGTTATACTCAGAGTGTTGTTATTCTCAGAGTGTTGCTATACTCCTGCATATTGCTCTATGCTGTCCCTAAAATCCACCCAGGTCAGAATGTTTTACTGAATCGAACTCACAGCCACTGGGTGCCCCTGTTAGACCTCCCTCTACCACATGTGGAACCACTACTGCCACTTGGTGGAAAACAGAGATAAGATCAATTTAAGTCACTCACCATCATTCATGAATCCATGAAAACACATGTCCCAACAGCAATGGCCGTTTGTTAGGAAAACATTTTATGGACGTCTGCTGCACTAAAATGTTCTCGTTGATAAAAGGTCTTCCTATATTCATGCTGTGATCTAAAGGGCTAGAACACCCAACAATCCCGAAACTCTAAACTTCAGCCCCAAATGCACCTGTGGCTGTTTTTATGTCATCTGCATCAACAAAGCTGATGTAGAACATCAGAAAGACAGCAGGAGGGTCAACCAGGTGGACAGGTTCCAGCTCGGATAGGATCAGGTTTCATCCTAACTGAAACCTTCAGCTTTCCTTAGAACCCTTTAGATCAGGGGTACTCAATAGGCGGCCCGCATGCCAGATCTGGCCATTTCTGGCCCTTGAGCCATGTACTGTGTTCCCCAAGCTGCCATAAAATTTAGTTCATAAAATCCACCGTGAATGGGCGTGGCACCTCCCCCACAGCTCTAGTAAGTACCCCTGCTTTAGATGGTTCTACATCAACTGGTTGTGACGTGTCTAAATGTCGGCGGGAGGCTGGGATGGAACAGATGTTCTTCTATCCTGTGTGTGGATAGAAGGTGGGGTGGAGGGGGGGGGGACATTAAACTGCTGCTGATGATCTAATGGTACCACAACATGTATGGGGTCTCCGGCTCCTACTCACAGCTCTTCCACCTGTTTCATGCGCACTGAGACGCTGCAGGCCTCCTTGGTGACAAGCCTACACGGCGGCCGGGTCAGCAAGACAAGATCAGGAGGTTAGGTCAGAACAGAGCCGCCAACCGGGGCGGCACAGAATCAACATTCAGAGGAAGTGAAAACAATCCAACCAGAGAGCCAGGTTAGTGAAGCCTACAGCCTCAGCGTGTTCTCTTACTGGTTCTCGATCTGCTCCTGGCGGGCCGCGATGCTGCCGTGTTCGTCCAGCAGGTTCTCCCTGGAGGACGACTGGGTCGGGTCCAACTTCTTCACATAGGCAGCAGGAACGAAGCCCTGGCGGTCATTCACCTCCACCTTCCACCAGTCCTGGGACAAACATCAGGGAGGGGGAGGGGTTACAGATCCGTCTAGACGCAGGAGCACTAGCTCCGCCCACAACACTTCAGATACTCTAAAGACTTTTTCTGCATTTGCTCCTCCCGTCCACACAAACTGAGATTTGGTGAAACAAACTGTGGAACCACTTTCTAAAGGGTTTTAGCGCCCCCATGTGGACAGAAGATTTACTCTGGTTTAGGAAACTAAAAACGTTTGGACGTAGAAAGAGGAAAAACCAAGGGGAACGTTTCTACAGCTGGTGTTTTGCTTTGTACAGTTACCGTGGCAATGTGCGGTCCCATGTCTGGGGAAAGGCTGGCCTACAGGTTTTACCTGACGGCAGGGTGAGAGCTCTGAGACGTGTTTGTGAAAAATAGCTAGCGATACCTAGCTTGTTTACCAACCTGCAGAGTGCAGCTTTAACCATTAAACCTGTGAAATGTTTAAAATCTGAGAGGAAACTAAAGAGAGACACGACCTCTGGGAGGAGCTACGTTCTCTCTGTATGATGATGATGTGGTGCTTTACGCCCCTTTCTCTTAGGAACTTTAGGAGACAAGCTGACCGCTCACTCTGTGGTTTCTGGGTAAACGTATTTTGATAGCGGCACTTGGGCGCCCTCAGGTGGCATAAATATTATACTGGGTTACGTCATTAACGACAGTTAACCATGTGTGGCAGGTGATGAAGAGTTTAGTCACCAAGTGTCTCCATTTGTTAACTGGCTGGTGTCTGAGTCTCAGGAACATAACCCAGACCAGTCCCAGTCTGGTTCTAGGCTGGTTTCCAGACCGGTTCCAGACTGGTTCTAGGCTGGTTTCCAGACGGTCTACTCTAGTCTGAACATCAGTTAACTTCCTGTCTCAGACCGCTGAGGTCAGACACTCACAGGTGTGCTCAGGGTCAGCTCACTAAACGCTCTGCTCAGAGGGAGGAGAGTTAGGAGCTTTTCTCAGATCTCAGGGTCTGGAGGTCTGCTGGATCAGGACCACGATGATCCACTCTAACCTACTAGACCCGGTCCTGCGTACCTTGTTGGTGCTGTTGAGCAGCGTGAGGATGTCTCCTTTCTTCATGGTGACTTCTCGAGGACTCTTCTCCTGGTAGTCGTACAGAGCCAGGACCAGCTCCTTCCCGGTCTCGTCGTCAGTCGGAGCCACTTGTTGCTGTTGAGTTTAAAGACGCTCTGATTAAACCTTTACCTTTAACGCTCTGATCTGCTGAAGCTCCTGGACTCACCCTGCAGGACTGGGCCTGCTCCTTCAGGGCCTGGATGCTGCTGCCGTAAGCAGACAGGTCCGACATCAGGGCCTCGTGCTTCTTCAGCAGAGCCTGTGGACCAGACCAGCAGATCCTTCACCTGCTCCAACAGAAGCTCATCTTTATCACTAACAGACTGCTGTCCTACCTCGGCCGAGTCCTCATCTTTTCCGTAATCTGGGCTCCCGACAATCGGCTCCTTCTCCCTCATCCAGGACTCTGCCTCGTTGGCGTCCGCGAAGTACTGCTGGGCCTGCAGAGAGTCCTCCAGGTCCTGCCTCCTCTGGGAGGCCTTGGCCTTCAGGGTGTCCCAGCGTCCATGAAGTTCAGCCAGCTTAGTCTTCACGTCCTCAGCAGCAAAGTGACCTGGACCCAAAACAGAGTCAGAACCTGAAGGGAGCTCAGATCATCTCAGGCCAGGACCAACCCACCTTCCTCCACCATGGTCTCTCCTTTCTGGCTGACGGCCTTGATGCGAGGTTCGTGACCCGTGACCTCGGCCTGCAGAGCCTGGTGCTTCTTCAGCAGGTTCTGGACCCCAATCAGGTCTTTACCTGAGAAAAGGAGCAGAGTAGAAACTCAACACCTGTCCCCCAGAGACCTTCTGACCAAACAGATTCATCTCAGTTTGATGTTATAGACTGGGTAAATGAAGCTGCTGGGGGGACTCTTCTAGACCCACTGTGACGTTCTGTCTAGAACAATCCTTCTTAGTCTCTCAGACACAAACGTAAACTCTTTTAACCTCTGAGTTTCGTATTTTGTGGTTTTAAAAACACGATGAATGGATGAATGATTCACTCCTGCAGCCTGGTTTATGTGAAACAGCAGATTATTTCATAAAATGCTCACATTAACCCTCTGACACTCTGGTAAAGGTCCTGTATTTCTACAGATCTGCAGGCGTCACCAAACGGCAGACTCTGGTCTGGATCTGGACCCAGATCTGGTTCTGTCCGGACTGTGGGCAAATCCGGGACCTGGTCCCCGGTCAGGAGAAGGGGGCGTGTCCGTGGAGATGCTCAAACGTCCCTGAGGAGCTACCGCGGGCCCACGATAAGCTCGGCCCCTGGCGCGCTCCGTCTCTTGAACTGGACCTGGTTCGGGGGTTGGTTCAGCTTAGAGGGGTCCAGCTGGGCGCCGAACCAGTCGCCCAGCGCGGCTCTTGGTAGAGAAACCAGCCGGCTCTGTGTCAGCCTGGCAAGGACTGAACCGACTCATTCATACTTTGACCTGACGGGTCCATTAAAGCAGCAGGTCCACTGACACGTTAAACCTCAGAGTGACGGCTGGTTTCTGGTGGTCTGAGCGGCCCGTTGGTTATTTTCTACAACCCTCTCTTTGGCTGAAGGTACCGTTATCTGATCACCTGGTGAGTAACAGCTGGGCTCACGTCTGTCGTCATCATTAAATGAAGGTTCAACACGTGAGCGCGCCACTCGGCTAGCTGAGCTACATGGTTAAAACGACATCATCGGGCAGAAATCCCTCAGAGCTCTATCCCTTTAAGCCCCGCCTCATTTCACCTGAGCAGGGTGCAGCTAACTGAGGCCTTACCTCTGTTGGTAGAGGAAGCGATGGGCTCCTTCTCACGGATCCAGGTCTCCTCGTCCTCCACGTCTCTGAACAGCTGTTGGAGGCGGAGTGAGTCCGACAGCTTCTGCTTGCGAGCAGCCATGGGCTCCCGCAGCGCCTCATAGCGAGCGACCAGAGCCTCCTGCTTCTTCTTGATGTTGTCCGCATCAAAGTGGCCCGCTTCCTGGAACTGCCGGGCCTGGATGGAGATCCCATCGATCCGGTCCTGAGGGGGGACACCCGCAGGTGAGTCTCGCCCGTCCACAGACAGGATGAGGCGTGTCTGAGCGGGTCACGTGACGGGTCGTTTACCTGGTGAGCGGCCACGTCGGCCTCCAGCAGGGCGTGTTTCTTCTGCAGGTTCTGGACGCTCGTCAGGTCTTTCCCGAAGTCGTCTGAGGCCAAGTGGCCCTCGACTTCGTAGAGCCAGAGCTCGATGTCCTCCACGTTCCTGTTGAACTGCTGCTGCTGGTTGGCCTCACGCAGTTTGATCCCTGAAACACAAACAACCATCACTCTGGTGTCAGACCAGAGGATTAAAGCACCTACGTGGTTTTCTGCTCCGCCAGACATTCATGTCATGGAGTTCCTCAGGGTCCAGTACTCTGCTTCCACTGAGTCAAATTATTACACAACATGGGATGAATCTCCATGGTTACGCTGATGATTCTCTGGTCTATTTCTCCTGATAAAATCTGTCAGCTAATCAGATTACTGCAGAAAACCCAGAGGACTTGAGGTGACCTGCTGTGACCTGAGATGACCTGCTGTGACCTGAGGTGACCTGCTGACTTGAGGTGACCTGCTGTGACCTGAGGTGACCTGCTGTGACCTGAGGTGACCTGCTGACTTGAGATGACCTGCTGTGACCTGAGGTGACCTGCTGACTTGAGGTGACCTGCTGTGACCTGAGATGACCTGCTGTGACCTGAGGTGACCTGCTGTGACCTGAGATGACCTGCTGTGACCTGAGGTGACCTGATGACTTGAGGTGACCTGCTGTGACCTGAGATGACCTGCTGTGACCTGCTAACTTGAGGTGACCTGAGGTGACCTGCTGACATGAGGTGACCTGCTGACCTGAGGTGACTTGAGGTGACCTGCTGTGACATGAGGTGACCTGCTGTGACCTAAGGTGACCTACTGACCTGAGGTGACCTGCTGTGACCTGCTGACTTGAAATGACCTGCTCTGACCTGAGGTGACCTGCTGTGACATGAGGTGACCTGCTGTGACATGAGGTGACCTGCTGTGACCTGAGGTGACCTGCTAACTTGAGGTGACCTGAGGTGACCTGCTGACATGAGGTGACCTGCTGACCTGAGGTGACCTGAGATGACCTGCTCTGACCTGAGGTGACCTGCTGTGACATGATGTGACCTGCTGACTTGAGGTGACCTGAGATGACCTGCTCTGACCTGAGGTGACCTGCTGTGACATGAGGTGACCTGCTGACTTGAGGTGACCTGCTGTGACTTGAGGTGACTGCTGACTTGAGGTGACCTGAGGTGACCTGCTGTGACCTGAGGTGACCTGCTGACTTGAGGTGACCTGCTGTGACCTGAGGTGACCTGCTGTGACATGATGTGACCTGCTGACTTGAGGTGACCTGAGATGACCTGCTCTGACCTGAGGTGACCTGCTCTGACCTGAGGTGACCTGCTGTGACATGAGGTGACCTGCTGACTTGAGGTGACCTGCTGTGACTTGAGGTGACTGCTGACTTGAGGTGACCTGAGGTGACCTGCTGTGACCTGAGGTGACCTGCTGACTTGAGGTGACCTGAGGTGACCTGCTGACATGAGGTGACCTGCTGACCTGAGGTGACCTGAGGTGACCTGCTGACCTGAGGTGACCTGCTGTGACCTGAGGTGACCTGCTGACTTGAGGTGACCTGCTCTGACCTGAGGTGACCTGCTGTGACATGAGGTGACCTGCTGACTTGAGGTGACCTGAGATGACCTGCTCTGACCTGAGGTGACCTGCTGTGACATGAGGTGACCTGCTGACTTGAGGTGACCTGCTGTGACCTGAGGTGACCTGCTGACTTGAGGTGACCTGCTGTGACCTGAGATGACCTGCTAACTTGAGGTGACCTGAGGTGACCTGCTGACATGAGGTGACCTGCTGACCTGAGGTGACCTGAGGTGACCTGCTGACTTGAGGTGACCTGCTGTGACCTGAGGTGACCTGCTGACTTGAGGTGACCTGCTGTGACCTGAGATGACCTGCTGTGACCTGAGATGACCTGAGGTGACCTGCTGACTTGAGGTGACCTGTGACCTGAGGTGACTTGAGGTGACCTGCTGTGACATGAGGTGACCTGCTGTGACCTGAGGTGACCTGCTGACTTGAGGTGACCTGTGACCTGAGATGACCTGCTGTGACCTGAGGTGACCTGCTGTGACCTGAGATGACCTGCTGTGACCTGAGGTGACCTGCTGTGACCTGAGATGACCTGCTGACTTGAGGTGACCTGCTGTGACCTGAGATGACCTGCTGTGACCTGAGGTGACCTGCTGACTTGAGGTGACCTGCTGTGACCTGAGGTGACCTGCTGTGACCTGAGATGACCTGAGGTGACCTGCTGACTTGAGGTGACCTGTGACCTGAGATGACCTGCTGTGACCTGAGGTGACCTGCTGACTTGAGGTGACCTGCTGTGACTTGAGGTGACTGCTGACTTGAGGTGACCTGAGGTGACCTGCTGTGACCTGAGGTGACCTGCTGACTTGAGGTGACCTGCTGTGACCTGAGGTGACCTGCTGTGACATGAGGTGACCTGCTGACTTGAGGTGACCTGCTGTGACTTGAGGTGACCTGCTGACTTGAGGTGACCTGCTGACTTGAGGTGACCTGAGGTGACCTGCAGGATGTTGGTAAAAGGAGGACTTGTTGAGGTAAACCTGGTTTCCTGACAGATCGTTTTCTACCTGATGAGGATCAGAGAACTCCAGTTCTACAGAATCTGGTTTCGTTTGGGTTTTTTCCCATTTTTCCTTGTTAGAATTCCATCTCTGGTGGTGTTTTGATGGTGGAACATGAGGAACATCTGCCCACGGTACCTTTCAGCTCCGTGGCCTCCAGCAGCTTCTTCCACTGGGAGCTGACCTCCTCCATGCGAGCAGCCATCTCGGTGGAGGCGTAGTGTTTCCGGTCCAGCAGCTCCTGACCGGACTTCTGCAGAGCGTCGATGCGGCTCTGATTGGCCGACAGCTCGGCCTCAAATGCTTGGTGCTTCTGGACCTTCCCCTGCAGGTTGGACGGGTCCTGCAGGAGACGTACAGGTTAAAGACACATCACAGAGAAACAGGACCGTTTCAAACGGAGCGCTCAGTCACACACCTTGTAGGACTCGTCGGTGGCGGTCTTCATCTTCTCGTTGATCCAACTCTTGAGCTCATCAGAGTCTCTGAAGAACTGCTGCAGGTGGAAGGAGTCCTCCAGGGCGGCGCGTCGGGCCTGGGCGCGTTCATGCAGAGCGTTCCTGCGGCTCAGCAGCTGGAACCAGTAAAGGTGAGTTCTATCAGAACACGGTCGTTCATACAGCTGGAGTTTAGAACGGTTTTCTTCATAATGTGTTGAGGTTCAACACCAGTTCCTAGTGTAGCAGGGGGACCTTTATTAGTGCTGCACCAGGACACCTGAGGACTCCCGCTGTGAGGCTCTCCAGGTGAAGCTAATAGGTGTATTGTTAGCTTTAACCAGGTAAAGTTATGGCTCCAGGGTAATACTCTGTAGTCAGGACGTGATGTTCTACCTGTGATCTACAGGAGAGTCTCTCCTCTGACTCGTGTCCTCGTGTAGGACAAACATCTGGTTCCTTTCTGGTCTAACGACGGATGAAGTCAGAGCTTCAGATCAGAGGGACGGAGGAGGCCCAGGAGTTCTACATGATACTGTTAGAACTGATGATCAGGGTTCTTCCACCTTCACTAAGATCTGATCTGAACTTTTCAAGGTGAGTTTTGAAGGTTACCAGCTCAGTGGTGAGGACTCAGTCAGGGTTAGTTCACCTCCTCGTCTCTGGGAGGTTTCTGTTTTAATCAGGTTCAGCTAAAGAAGACAAGAGGGACGAGACTGGAGACTGGTCTCTGTCCAGCTGTGACCTGATGACACTGACTAACCTCAGAGAACGTTTAACTAGCAGAAGAATTCTTTAGAATTTTGAGAACTTTATTCTCAGAAATTATCTGAGTGAGGTCACGACCCCCCCAAAAAATGGCCTCTTTAGTTTCTGATCAGCTGATGTTTTCAGCTGCATCTCTGGTTTCAGGGACTTCATCTAAAACCCTAAAACTTTAAAACACCAGGTTAAAGTTCCAGCATCCATAAAACTGCATGTAATGACTGTTTCCCCTCCCCACCACTAGGGGGCGATGCTCGTCTCGGTTAGGGCGGGGGTTTAAAAAGCATCATGGAGGACTGAGTCTGAAAGGGGAGAACATCAGGCTACTCTGGTCACAGGACTACTTCCTGTAGGCGTGTCACTTCAGAATGACCCCCACAACATCAGACCGGTCTGAGGTGTACTCACAGCGTCTCTGCGTGTTGCCACATCCTCCTTGGCGTAGTGGTTGTTTTGAATCAGTTTGGTGGCGAATTCATCCAGAGCCTGGAGGAACAGCAGAGATTAGAACCCAAAACGACAGCTCATCCAGAGAGGCGTTACTAGAGGACTCACAGTGATCTTCTCCTCCTGAGCGCTCAGCGACTTCTCAAAGTCTTCATGTTTTTTCAGCAGCGCCTCCACGCTGTCCAGGGAGTCGCCGAGGTCCTCGTTCAGCAGGAACGCCTGATTGGTGGAGGTTGAAAGCAGTTAGACGTGCTCCGGTTAGAGAAGAGGTAAACATCAGGCTGGGGGTACCTCCTGCTTGCTCATCCAGTTGTCCACCTGCTCGGTGTCCCTGTAGAAGAGCTGCAGGTCCATGCACTGCTCATACTGCTGCCGGCGAACCTCCCACAGCTCCAGCAGAGACTCCTTCTCATGAGAGAGGATGCCGAGCTGCACACGACACACGCCATGTTAAAACCACGACACAGCACTAGACGAACACCCAGGAACAACAACCAGATGACCGCACCTTCTCTTTGACTTCATCAGAGGCGTAGTGTCCCGTACCGAGAAGGGCCTGACCGGCCTCGTCTGTGGACCTGAAACTGTCCTCATGAGCATCGATTTCACCCTGAGAACACACAAAAAAAAACAACCCTCAGTGAAAACAAAACCTCAGAAAGTCTTCCTCATCTCAGAGCTACAGCCTGGAGGAACCTTCTAACTGTAGAGGTTAGCTAACAGGTAATATAGAGTTCTAACTGTAGAGGTTAACTAACAGGTAATATAGAGTTCTAACTGTAGAGGTTAACTAACAGGTAATATAGAGTTCTAACTGTAGAGGTTAGCTAACAGGTAATATAGAGTTCTAACTGTAGAGGTTAGCTAACAGGTAATATAGAGTTCTAACTGTAGAGGTTAACTAACAGGTAATATAGAGTTCTAACTGTAGAGGTTAGCTAACAGGTAATATAGAGTTCTAACTGTAGAGGTTAGCTAACAGGTAATGTCTAACTGTTGACCCTTTAACCAGACTGAAGGAGGAATTTTACCTTGTGTTCCTGGTGGCGGTCCAACAAAGCCTCAGCTCCTGCCACGTCATTGGCAAGTTCATCAGCGTTGATCAGAGCCTTCATCTCTGTTACCCAACTGGTCAGGTCCCTGAAGTCAGCCGTGAAACGCTGCAGCCTGAAAGACGTCACAAATTGAGACGACGACACAACCCAACAAACTAACCCCCCTGAAGGACCAAAGGATGCATTCAGTTACTTTACTAAAGGGTCAAACCAGTCTGAGGTGTGTTTGTCGGTATCTTACTGGTACGAGTCGTTGAGGCGGGCATGGCGTTCAGCAGCCAGAGTTCGGATCTGGTCCCAGTTGGTGACCAGTTCGTCCTTCTTCAGGTGGATCTGGGAAGCGTTCTGGGGATGAGTCTCCTGCAGGCGCTCTGCGTCTCCACCCAGAGTGTTGACCTGATTAAAATGAGACATGGGTCAGTGATGTGATGTTGAGGTACCAGGAGTTGTAGAGAAGGTAGAGGTCCTACCTTGTCCTCCAGAGCAGCCAGGTCTCTCTCCAGACCCTCGTGTTTCCTCAGCAGAGCCTGAACGCTGGCCAGGTCCCGGCCAAAGTCATCGGAGGCCATCAGCTGCTCCTTCTCCTTGATCCAGCTGATGGTCTCATCAACATCCCTGCACAAACCAAATGGTTCCATCAGCACCTCCAGCAGGAGGAAGGAGAATAGAGATCCAATCACTTTTACCTTGATGTTGCTAGGCCTGTGTGGGTGGGCTGCCGACCACACAGAACCTAGGCCTCAATTTAGATGATTGACATCTCTTTTGAAATGTCACAACCAATAGAATCATATGGAATCATATAAGGAAATTTCCCTCCTTTTATCTGGCCAATCAGTCTTTAGACGTAGTCCATAAGGTGAAATATTTGGGTCACATAATCAGACATGATTTATGTGATGATGATGATGTTCAGCGTCAATGCTGTAAGATGTATGCCTCAGCTAATATGCTGTTAGAAAGTTCCATATGTGTACAGACGATGTCAGCGTAGAGCCCTTTAGAGCGGACTGCTCTCCACTGTAACAGCCCAGCTATGGCGCCATTTTAAAATGGAAAAATCAGGAAGTTAAAAGTTGTGTATAATGATGCGTTCAGAATTTTATTTAAACTTCCGAGATGCACTAGTGCGAGTCACATGTTTAATGTGCAGTGTTCCTGGATTTAGTGCTGTGTGGAGGAACTTCATGTACAGATTCATGTTTAAAGAACTCTAATAATGAGATCATTAAGGCGTTAGCCTCTCCTGCACACAGTGACACCAGATATACCTCGTTTTACTGGAAACACTGGATCAGCGCTCTCTACATATTTTAGATTGTTTGATTATCTTGTGTTTTTATGTATTTTATTCATTCTCTTAATGTAATTTTATGTATTTGGTTTTTTAGGTATGCATGTTAATGCTGATATATTTGATTTTTGTCATGCATTCTATTTGATCTATTTGATGCCTTTGTATTTTAACTGATGTTTTGGACCGATGTGTCTGTTAATAAAGTTTATTATTATATGGGAGTGCCCAAAAAGTAGATGGACATTATTCAGCCAATCACAACAAGACAAATACATTGTGGAGCAACGAGAAGCTCCATGGTTTAACGGGATGACAAAACCAGCCAGGACTCCAGTGGGACCTGGGGACCATGGGTCACATGACCTGTGCAGTAACCTGTGGAGCCTGAGCTCTCAGGTGATGACCCGAATATCAGACCAGGTCTTTTCATTTAAAAATGTGGAAAAGGGGGTCGTCTTATAATCAAGGTCTAGTTTTTTGGGGGCTGTTACACAACCAAACCAGAATCGTGTTTATTCAGGGAGAAACGGGTTCAGGCGTTTAGCTCTGATCTGTTGAAGTCCAGCTGACTCTGGTCCTGGGGTCAACAGAGGCCAACCATCACTATGGTCACTCTGTGAACCTACTGCTCTTCTCAGTGTGGATCATGGAGTTTACGTAACGCACTTGAACCTCTATCCAGGTTCCAGGTCAGACAGGAAGCTAACGTTGGTAGGCCGTTGGGACTGAAGGCCCTGAAGCGCTAGTCTCCGTCTCACCTGTTAAACCTCTGGACCTCGGCCGACCCGAACAGCTTGGCCTGCCTCTGCTGGGCCAGCCCCTTCAGGCGCTGCCAGGCGGCGTTGACCTCTTCCTGCTTACGGACGATGAGCTCGGCCTCAGGGTGGGCCTCCTGGATCAGTTTGGCCGCCAGCTGGTTCACCTCGTTCACGCGCTCCTCGTGGGCCGCCAGGTCGGTCTGAAACTCCTCAAACTTCTTCTGCAGGAGCTCCACGTGCTCCAGGTCCTGCCCCACCTCCTCCGAGGTGACGATGGCTTCCTGCAGAGGAACGTGGAGACGTTACCGCCTGGACAGAAATATTCAACAAACGGGATCTTCTGGACCTTTAGTGTGGCTGAAGGAAGATGTTTTCATCTCCTTTAAACAAACTCAGACCTATGACTTTAACCTTTGACCTTCTGGTTTAACTCCTCAGTCACGGTGGACCTGTTGATCTAATCCAGTCTCTTCTACTGGACATCATTCAGACCCTCTGTTCTTTTTACTTCTTGGTAAATGAGACCAAACAGGTTGAGTGACTTTAAACCTTAAATCTAAACTAAGACGATCCATTAGAAACAGGCCAAAGATCAACTGGACTCTAAGTGTTAAAGTCAATCTGAAAACACAAGATGGACAGAATCCTCGTGTCCCTCAGCTCTGACCTTATCGCTGATCCAGTCCAGGGCGTCGTCACACTCCCGCTGGTACTGGACCAGCTTCTGGGCCTGCAGCAGACGCATCCCTTTCTCCTTGGTCTTCATCAGCAGGAGGTCCCACAGACGATGGAGCTCCTCCAGACGGGTCTGACACACGAGACACAAGAAGCTTTAAAACCTGAACAGAGACGTCGACAGGGCTTCTTCCAGACAGGAAGTCTCCACAGATACTGGTCCCTCTGAATGTTCTGACCCAATCAGACCCAACCAGCCGCTGACAGAGCCTAAACCGGGTTCTCACTGGGCTGAGGCTGCTGGAGAAAACACAATACCTTTTATCAACTTTCAATGCATTTTGTTTCCTGGTATTCTAAAGGAGCAGCAAAGGGTTAAAAGTTCATCTGGGTGTAACGTCAGAAAGTCATGGTCACTTTTCCCTTCACCTCAACACAGACTCACTACGTCTACAGCTCCAGCTTCAGACCCCGACACTACAGGACCGGACCTGAGACCTCATCAGAACCTCCTACAGGCAGGAAGAGCACGTCTCCTCCAAACCGACGCCGTCATGTCGTCTAATGGATGCTTTTCTGACCGGAGGAGTTAATCAGACAATGATCTATTCATCACTTGGTAATGATTTCATGTATATTTCTGTCTTACTTCTCAGAAGAGGTTATTTAATAATATTAAATTACATTTTCAACGCATTCTATTCATGCTAAGGTTACCTAGCTTCTCAACATTCATCATTTAAGCTTTATAATAAGTTAAATGCATCATTTTAGATCTATCTATTAATGAGGTTTACTTCACTCAGGTTTTCTTATCATGAACAGTCATGTTATACATTTTAATATCTGAATGAATGAATCTTTATTTTGAACATTTGTGAACAAGTTGAAAAAATAAAATATACAGTTATTTAAGACATTAAAAGATAAAAACATCACAACAATCACAGACAAAAATGAAAAGCTGTAGGAAGTGGAGTAGGAGGACGTCCTACCCCATCTGACTCATCTAGTATATACAACACTGTTTTATATAAAGTCCAAAACCAGAGATAAACTAAATGAATACTAAATAAAACGGATACAAATAAAGTAAAAGAAAAAATAAAATAGAAAAACAGTAGCATTAAAATAAAACTTTCATTGTTTCAACTCCCCCCCCCACCACACACAACTAGTTCTCCGTGTTAACCTGTCAGCTGACCCATCACTCAGCACTCTTCCTATAGATCCTCACGGTCTCCTTAAAGGGACACTCCACCAGGAAGTCACATCCCTCAGCGTTAGACCAGCTGTTTCCTGATCCGGCAGGCGGATACTCGCCTCCTGTGATACTCCTTTAGCATTAGCTTAGCGTAAAACACTGTAAGTGAATGGTAACTACTAGCATGCCTGATCCGACTGGCCCTGAGGATGACTCTGGGTTCTAGCGACATCACCCACTTTGATTGATGCCACCGGTGGGTGGGTGTGGTCTTAATGTAGATGACTGACTCTGATCACCTCTGGTTGTTTGAAGTTGCGTCATCTGTCCCTCATGACTCTGTCAGGTTGAAAGCTCACCACAAAGTGTCATACGTACAAATTCTGTGCAAATACAACTAGGGTTGTCACGGTTACCGGTGTAGCAGTAAACCCCAGTAAAAATGTTGACAATAATAATAACCATCTTGTTTTTTGAACAAAATATTATCTCGGTGGATAACCGCGTTCGTGGTGTAGGCGCGCGGTGAGCCTTAGCAGCCTCCGTCCCCTCTGACAAGTTTCCACACATGCACACGTTGTAGTGTTTACATCCACAACGTTCTTAAGCTAACGCTAAAATGACGGTGAAAAGAGGAGAAAACAGCGCTGAGGACATCTATCAGCCCTCAGAGAAGACAAAGACGGAAGTCTGGGCATATTTTGGATATTTGAAGAATACTGAGGGACAGTTGTTTACAGAACGTGCCGGAAAAAGTGTGAAAAGAAGCGACAGGCGACACATCTGTGTGTCCATCAACTCTACAGTCACTGCAAGAGAAGGTATTAAGGTAACGTTTAGCGTTTTAGCTGAAACACATGATGTGAGGACTTTGGGTTGAGGGAGAAAGCAGCGAGCGCCACTGCCAGAACATAAACCGAGTGGTGGACCCCCGTACTGAAATGAGGCTACGGGGCTCCCAGCGGGCAGGTCGCTGTTGGCGCTGCTTAATGAAGCGTCAGAATAAGTTCACCAGAACTCCAGCTGAGCAGGAAATAACTGGTGGTTTATTAGCCATGCTGCGGGGAGCGGGAGCAGTACAGAGACCGCCTTAAAGTACGACGGGTAACCATAGAAACCAGGTTGTTTTTGTCAAGTACGGTGGCCCATGCAGTACAATAGGGTGTTGGTCACCTGATCTACAGTCACCACTGCTGATTGGTTATGAATTATTATGAATTTAACAGGTAATATAGTGAAGTAGTGACAGTAGTAATAGTGAGAGGTAAGAGAAAACCTGAACAACCCAGGAGGAGAGTTAACAGCACTCAGGAGTTACAGCACTTCCACACACTTGGATATACTCAGCCATGTTGAGACACGTGAGTATGGGTCTCTGCTGGGTCCGGTAAGGCGTGTAGGACTGAACAAGACAGGTGGGTTAATGGAGAACAGGACTATGAACTGATCGGTTAAACACTGAGTCATTGCTGTTAGATCACTGGACGGTTCTCCCCCCTGCACCTCTGGGGAACGAGTTACAAGCACAGCCGTTGAGCCACGAAACCTCTGATAAACGCAACACCAACGAGCGCTCACTCAGTGGCGGACACACATAAACAGTGTTTGCAGCCTCTGCAGCTAGCGAGAGCGCCCCACGTGGAGCTGCTCAGTATAAAAGTAGCTCGTGAGATGAAAAAGGCTGGGCACCCCTGAACTAATCGATGTAAGCATTGTTTTCACCGATGACAGACACACAGGAAAGATATGCTGCGCGTTTAGCTGTCAGCTGTGTCTAATACACACTGAAACTACCGGTTGATCAAACCACCAGGTCAGATCGGTGAATCTCTCCATCCCGACTACAAACACTGGCTGTGTGGCGCGTCGCAAACTGAGCACTTCCGGTCTTCTCCTTCTTCTTCATGTGGTTTATTGGCAGTACCACCACCGGCTTCCGGCTATCAGAGGCCGTCAGAAAGGCGAACAACTTCAGATTTCAGAGTTTTACTCAGTGTATTTTATGGGCAACGCTTCTCGGGAATAAACAAGTTCAAATTTAAGACTTGACAGTCCCTAAAGCTAACCCAGTCCCTAAGCTAACCCCAGTCCCTAAGCTAACCCCAGTCCCTAAGCTAACCCCAGTCCCTAAAGCTAACCCCAGTCCCTAAAGCTAACCCCAGTCCCTAAAGCTAACCCAGTCCCTAAGCTAACCCAGTCCCTAAAGCTAACCCAGTCCCTAAAGCTAACCCCAGTCCCTAAAGCTAACCCAGTCCCTAAGCTAACCCCAGTCCCTAAAGCTAACCCCAGTCCCTAAAGCTAACCCAGTCCCTAAAGCTAACCCAGTCCCTAAAGCTAACCCCAGACCCTAAAGCTAACCCAGTCCCTAAAGCTAACCCAGTCCCTAAAGCTAACCCCAGTCCCTAAAGCTAACCCAGTCCCTAAAGCTAACCCAGTCCCTAAGCTAACCCAGTCCCTAAGCTAACCCCAGACCCTAAAGCTAACCCAGACCCTAAAGCTAACCCAGTCCCTAAAGCTAACCCAGTCCCTAAAGCTAACCCAGTCCCTAAGCTAACCCCAGACCCTAAAGCTAACCCAGACCCCTGCTTACCCGGATGGTCTCTGAGGAGAAGTGTCCCTCGTTGATCATCAGGTTTCCGGTCTCGTCCAGTTTGATGATGGCCCCGGCGTTGGCCTGGACCTCAGCTTCAAAGGCCTGATGTTTCTGTAGCTTCCCCTGTAGACAAAACAGCTGATGAGTGAAGTCTGTCCTACGGCGTGGCGCAGCGCGACCACCAGAGCCACCCTGAGGTCAGACCTGCAGGTTGGACGGGTCCTTGTAGTTTTCATCGGAGGCGATCTGCAGCTTCTCCTGGATCCACTTCTCCAACTCATCGGCGTCACGGCGGAAGAACTGGAAGCGGTAAGAGTCCTCCAGCTTCTGTCGACGCATCACGGACAGCTCCTTGAAGCGCCGGTAGCGGTCCAGGACCTGCTGCCGACGCTCCTGGATGTCCTCGGCTGTCTCCAGCACTTTGACTCCAACGATGTCCATCTTCTGGAAACAGAGATCATCCATCATCAGACCTTCTTCTAAAACACCTCCAGATCCAGAACCAGGGTCCTGATCCAGAACCAGGGTCCAGATCTAGGACTAGGGTCCTGATCTAGAACCAGAACCAGGGTCCTGATCCAGAACCAGGGTCCTGATCCAGAACCAGGGTCCTGATCCAGAACCAGAACCAGGGTCTTGATTCCAGAACCAGGGTCCTGATCCAGAACCAGGGTCCTGATCCAGAACCAGAACCAGGGTCTTGATCCAGAACCAGGGTCCTGATCCAGAACCAGGGTCCTGATCCAGAACCAGAACCAGGGTCTTGATCCAGAACCAGGGTCCTGATCCAGAACCAGGGTCCTGAGAGAACCAAAGAAGCAGTTAAACCCAGGAGACGTGATCTTTATCAAACCACACTCAGCAGGAAGAGAAGAGCCCAACCCAGAACCGAGACTCGACCCCCATCCAGTCTGTAGCTCAGCGACGACCAGCTGTGTGTGTGTGTGTGTGTGTGTGTGTGTGTGTGTGTGTGTGTGTGTGTGTGTGTGTGTGTGTGTGTGTGTGTTACATTCCTGTCTGTGGACAGCAACAGACGCTCTGAGCACAAAGAGACGCCTGCAGTCAGCACTCTGGTCCCAGCCTGAGGCCCCACGGACCAGACCGCTAAGACTGGACCTGATACTGAGTCAGAGCTGGGTCACGGTAAACCTGGGTCACCAAAGGAATCGTCTTGTTCTTAGGGAGAGATAATGATCTAATGCTGGTTGTTGTTGATCTGTAATGGTTCTAAACCTCGTCGTCCCATTCAGGCCAGTCTAGAGGACTAGATAACCCCTACGTGAGTAAACATGAACAGGACCGACTCCCCAGGTTTCTGATGATGCTGCAGTCTGGTCCAGATCTGCTCTGAAAGGGGGGATTATCCAGAACCAGAGGCGCTCCCGGAAGCACAGCGCCGCACCTCTTTGAGCAGATCACAGCCATAAAGTCACTTCAGGGAACTGATCAGCATCAGCCTCATTCTGAAGATTAACCAACATGTCCGCCCCCAGGACCTCAGGACACGCCAGAGAGCGCTTTAAAGAGCATATTTTAAGTTCTTTTTTTTTTATTATTCTGATAAAACTCTGTCCAAAAATACTATTTGAAATGTTCATTGAGGGTATTTTGTTTTACAATACATTTTTTTAAACCATTTTTCTAGTCCAAAGTGCCCCTTTTTGCAAAGCTTCTAAAAACGCTTTTTTTTTCATATGTGGACCTGTGACGTCAGCTAAGGGAGCTCCTAGCTAGGTGGCGCTGCTTACAGTGTTGTCAGATGTAGATAAATAAAGTATTTGTAGGGTAATTTAACACTCTGTACGATCAATAATCCCATAAATATGATCATTTGAGCCCTTTGTTGTGTGGAGTTTGTGTAACAGATGCTTGTTTTAATCATTGTGTTAGATTTTTTAAAGCTAAACTACTTTAACATCTCAGACTGGCACCGCTCTAGTCTGCCAGCTGCCTGCTCGCTGTCAGCGATGAGTTGTTAGTTTTAGGTTAGAGCGCTCTTTAATCCAGTCGGTGTGAATTCATTTTAATAAAAAATGATCAATTATTATGTTTGTGAATCGCCAGTCTGTCAGGACACTGAGTCAACAACGGGACGGCTTCCTTACCGGTACGGTGACTTCTGTTTGGAGACGAAAAACCCCGGTGGTCCTGGTCTAGTCCAGGACTGGATGTGATGGAGTCCCACATACCGACGAAAAACATTCAGTGTGACTCTAAACAGGCGCCGTTACTTCGATCCATTCACCGGAACCGCTGTTAGCACGCAGCAGCTAACAGGAGCTAACCGCTGTTAGCACGCAGCAGCTAACAGGAGCTAACCGCTGTTAGCACGCAGCAGCTAACAGGAGCTAACCGCTGTTAGCATGCAGCAGCTAACAGGAGCTAACGGGGAGACTTGAGTCTCGTTTCCATGCCAGGTTTGGTACGGTTCGTGGTGGGTCGTAGTCCGGTACCGATCAGCGATTTCATGAGAGCGTTTCCTTCAGGTGTCTGACCCTCACCTGGCTGGCGGGGTACAGTAAATCCATGCCGCGATGCTCTCCAGAGGGGCTTCCCGTTCCCAGTGGGGCTTCACGGCGGGGGTTCCAGCCTGACCCGACACTGTTTCGGTCAACCTCAAACCGTTTAGCTGCATCCTGTGAAACTTTTTATAAACTCTTTCATTTCTTAACAATCCACCTGAACGCAGCTCAATGTTTGGAGCTCTGATGATCAAAAACCTGGTGCTAAACGCTGGCATTTTACCCAGAACCGAGTGAGGAGGTGGGTCACGGTCTACAGCTGGACCGACAGGGTACAGCCTTACAGGACTGATTGTTTTTATCTTTTTTTTTTTAAATCTTAATAAAATAACTGCTCACTATAGTAATAAAGTAATAAAATAACGGCACTCTGGGGGTTTGTTTTGCTCGTCACAAGCAGTGATAAGTGGATCAGTTTTCTATATAGAGAACGAACGGTCTCCCTGAACTGTCGTCACTTCCGGTTTGGTGAAAAAATTGACAATTCTCACAAAAACGAGTCCAAGAGCCTAAATAAGCTGAATTTGTGTACATTTTTATTCAGAAAAAGTTTCTATTATATTTCTCTAAACATTTGTTTAAGGGAGTGTCTAACTTAAAATATGCTCTTCAAGGCATCTCTCTCTCTCTGTCCTCACTGAGGCTGCAGACATCGGAATGTGCTGAGTCATGGTCAGAGTGTTCTGCTGCGTAGCGTCTCTACGTCTGATAACACGCCCTGCAGCCTGTTCCACCAGATAACGATGTTTTACTCCAGAGGGTCGTTTCTACCTCACAGAGGGCCGTTTCTACCTCAGAGGGCCGTTTCTACCTCAGAGGGCCGTTTCTACCTCACAGAGGGCCGTTTCTACCTCACAGAGGGCCGTTTCTACCTCAGAGGGTCGTTTCTACCTCACAGAGGGCCGTTTCTACCTCAGAGGGCCGTTTCTACCTCACAGAGGGCCGTTTCTACCTCAGAGGGTCGTTTCTACCTCACAGAGGGCTGTTTCTACCTCAGAGGGCCATTTCTACCTCACAGAGGGTCGTTTCTACCTCACAGAGGGCCGTTTCTACCTCACAGAGGGTCGTTTCTACCTCACAGAGGGCCGTTTCTACCTCACAGAGGGTCGTTTCTACCTCACAGAGGGCCGTTTCTACCTCAGAGGGTCGTTTCTACCTCACAGAGGGCCGTTTCTACCTCACAGGGCCGTTTCTACCTCACAGAGGGCCGTTTCTATCTGACAGAGGGCCGTTTCTACCTGACAGAGGGCCGTTTCTACCTCAGAGGGCCGTTTCTACCTCACAGAGGGCCGTTTCTACCTCACAGAGGGCCGTTTCTACCTCAGAGGGCCGTTTCTACCTCAGAGGGCCGTTTCTACCTCAGAGGGTCGTTTCTACCTCACAGAGGGCCGTTTCTACCTCACAGAGGGCCGTTTCTACCTCACAGAGGGCCGTTTCTACCTCACAGAGGGCCGTTTCTACCTCAGAGGGCCGTTTCTACCTCACAGAGGGCCGTTTCTACCTCAGAGGGCCGTTTCTACCTCAGAGGGTCGTTTCTACCTCACAGAGGGCCGTTTCTACCTCAGAGGGTCGTTTCTACCTCACAGAGGGCCGTTTCTACCTCACAGAGGGCCGTTTCTACCTCACAGGGGCCTTTCTACCTCACAGAGGGCCGTTTCTCCCTCACAGAGGGCTGTTTCTACCTCAGAGGGCCGTTTCTACCTCAGAGGGCCGTTTCTACCTCACAGAGGGCCGTTTCTACCTCAGAGGGCCGTTTCTACCTCACAGAGGGCCGTTTCTACCTCAGAGGGCCGTTTCTACCTCACAGAGGGCCGTTTCTACCTCGGAGGGTCGTTTCTACCTCACAGAGGGCCGTTTCTACCTCAGAGGGTCGTTTCTACCTCACAGAGGGCCGTTTCTACCTCACAGAGGGCCGTTTCTACCTCACAGAGGGCCGTTTCTACCTCAGAGGGTCGTTTCTACCTCACAGAGGGTCGTTTCTACCTCACAGAGGGCCGTTTCTACCTCACAGAGGGCCGTTTCTACCTCAGAGGGTCGTTTCTACCTCACAGAGGTACGACCCACGTGTTTCTGGCCCTCCAGCCTTATACGGACTTTCTGGTTTTTTCTTACTTTAGTGTTTGTGCACGTCGGCCTGCCCGGTCCATAATGAAAGTTGTATGTTAATATTTTCAATAAATTATTGATTATCGACCAATGTGAATTTTTTTGATCAATAGGCTTTTTTTATATCGTCCAGGCCTAACGCTGAGGACATCTATCAGCCCTCAGAGAAGACAAAGTCAGAAGTATGGACATATTTTGGATATTTGAAGAATGCAGAGGGACAGTTGTTTGCAGAACGTGATGAAAAAAGTGTCTTATCACACATCAGCATGACCATCACCCTCAACTCTACAGTCATGGGAAGGAAGGTAACGTTAGCATTTTAGCTGAAATACATGATGAGGACTTATATAAACCGAGTCGGACCCCCGTATTGAAATGAGGCTACGGGGCTCCCAGCGGGCAGGTCGCTGTTGACGCTGCTTAATGAAGCGTCAGAATAAGTTCACCAGAACTCCAGCTGAGCAGGAAATAACTGGTGGTTTATTAGCCATGCTGCGGGGAGCGGGAGCAGTACAGAGACCGCAGTACGATGGGTAACCATAGCAACGAGGTTGTTTTTGTCAAGTACGGTGGCCCATGCTGATCTCCCCAAATCTGAAAAGCTCACAGGAAGGACACAAGCTGAGGACAACATTATCCTGATCTAGAGGGTTTATTTAGTTGTCTAGTTGAACATATTCAACACCCTTTAAAAAAAATACCAATAATACCGAAAACCGTGAAGGTCAATTGTCACACCGTGACCCTACTGACAAACTACAACCGTTACAGTAGCAAGATGATTGTATCTGTACAGTTTAAACCTCATCAGCTGATAAAATCAGGCTCTATGTGCCGTCTTACTTTGAGCACCAACTCTGCACAGCCTACCCAGTGTGCACCCCCCGCCTGCAAAAACGCCTGTAAAAATGTATGTGGCCCTTCTAGGTATTTAGTTACTGACCCCGCCATAGAGGGAACCTTTGATAACGGTTTAAGGTTTCACCCAACACTTTTTAAAGACACTCATGCTACCTGCATGCTGTAGCTGCCAGTTAGCTTCACAAATAGACAGAATGTGGCAAAAATGAGAAATAGAAAAGATAAAGAAGAAATATAATAGAGAGGAGACTGAGAACATCTAGGATTATTCAGGTTTGTGAACTTAAATGTTTTATTTTCTGGAATTTAATATTTTTTGTTTGATTCACTGATATGAAGTATAAGAATGTGTTCTTTGTTTTGTTGTTTCTCTCAGGTTGTCAGACCAGAACAGGTTCTATGCAAAGTTTTCTAAATGAGGCCCCAGCTCTTTATACGCTGTGTCAATCACATGGAAGCTTGAAGTTTTGACCAATCAAATGAAGCCCTTCCAACATTTTTCCAATCAGATGGATCCGTTCATGTTAAATGCCCGCCCCCTGTTGGATGGTAAACACCTGAGTTAGCTTAGCATCGCTATGGCAGAGAAAAACAAGAGAGGAAAATATCGACCTGACCTCATGGTAAAAAAAAACCACGTCTCTGATTTGGAGATACTTTGGTTGCAACAGAAACGACGTTCTACAAACAGGTCCCCTACAGGACAGCACCTAGCAAAAACCCTGATGGGTCTGTCTGTTTCTCTTCTCAGTCATCCTCAGCGCTGTCCTCAGAGTTCAGATCATAACAATGTTCTTCAATCATTCCAACACTGACAATCACTTTCAGTAAGTTCTCACTTCATCCTCATGCAAAGAAATTCACAGCAACAAACCCCATGCAGTAAAGCAGCATCTGTGTCTGAGACCAGAAACAGCTCAGTCACATCATTCAGCCTGAGAGCGAGAAGAAGAAACCAAACCAGACACCTGCTGCGAGCGAGTCTCCAGGATCTGCTGATGGACGAGGCTAAAGTCTGGTAGTGGACCAGAAGGACGTCTGGGACGTCTCAGCTCTCTGGCTGAAGCTCCATCAGACGCATTGCACCTGCAGTGACTTTGCTGTTCAGAAGCCCAACCCCTGCGTCGGATTCTGCTGTGTGCCTCCTGCCCCTCCCTGAAGCCCACATTTACTCAGCAAAACAGCAAGACAGCCAGAACCATCCAGAACCTCCTCAGTGAGCAAACAGGACACACACACACACACACACACACACACACACACACACACACACACACACACACACACACACACACACACACACACACCGCCTTTACCTTCAGTTTGGGTTTAGTAAACGACGACATGCTGCAGGCATCTACAGGATGACTCTGAGGTCCAGGTCCAACAGGACCATCGTTAGGAAGCAGTGAGGAATCAATAATTAGGTAATTAATCACCACAAAGCAATTTATAGAAAACAAAGGAGAAGAAAATGGATTCAGGATCAGAAGACTCAAAGGGCTGGGATGTAGCTGCTGTAGGGACCTGGTCTCTGTATGGGACAATATCGCCAAAATTCCAGGTAAAATAACCTCAGAATTCCATGTAAAATAACCAAAAACTTCCAGGTAAAATAACCACAGAATTCCACGTAAAATAACCTCAGAATTCCACGTAAAATAACCTCAGAATTCCACGTAAAATAACCTCAGAATTCCATGTAAAATAACCTCAGAATTCCATGTAAAATAAACACAGAATTCCACGTAAAATAACCTCAGAATTCCACGTAAAATAACCTCAGAATTCCACGTAAAATAACCTCAGAATTCCACGTAAAATAACCTCAGAATTCCACGTAAAATAACCTCAGAAATCCACGTAAAATAACCACAGAATTCCACGTAAAATAACCACAGAATTTCACGTAAAATAACCACAGAATTCCACGTAAAATAACCTCAGAATTCCACGTAAAATAACCACAGAATTCCACGTAAAATAACCACAGAATTCCACGTAAAATAACCACAGAATTCCATGTAAAATAACCACAGAATTCCACGTAAAATAACCACAGAATTCCACGTAAAATAACCACAGAATTCCAGGTAAAATAACCTCAGAATTCCACGTAAAATAACCACAGAATTCCACGTAAAATAACCACAGAATTCCACGTAAAATAACCACAGAATTCCACGTAAAATAACCACAGAATTCCATGTAAAATAACCACAGAATTCCATGTAAAATAACCACAGAATTCCACGTAAAATAACCACAGAATTCCACGTAAAATAACCACAGAATTCCATGTAAAATAACCACAGAATTCCATGTAAAATAACCAAAAACTTCCAGGTAAAATAACCACAGAATTCCACGTAAAATAACCTCAGAATTCCATGTAAAATAACCACAGATTTCCATGTAAAATAACCAAAAACTTCCAGGTAAAATAACCACAGAATTCCACGTAAAATAACCACAGAATTCCACGTAAAATAACCACAGAATTCCACGTAAAATAACCTCAGAATTCTATGTAAAATAACCACAGAATTCCATGTAAAATAACCAAAAACTTCCAGGTAAAATAACCTCAGAATTCCAGGTAAAATAACCAAAGAATTCCACGTAAAATAACCTCAGAATTCCATGTAAAATAACCACAGAATTCCATGTAAATATCCTGTGATGTGAAAGTGAGGTTATTGTAACGGTTTTATTGAAACAACTGGCAAGTTTAGGAGTTTGGAGCTGATTCAATACAACAAAAACACTCAGGAGTCATCTGAACTCAGACTAGCTGTTAGCTCATGAATCCTGAAGGATGTAAACTCTATTTCTCTGAACACCGACTGATGAGATGTTGATTATTAAGTTCAAACTTTTAAACAGAAACACTCTAAATCTGCTCCAGCCTCAGTGAATCACTGAGAGTGTTTTCCATCACTGAGCTGCTCAGCCCCACCCTCTCTGGATGGACTTTAACCTGATCATCATCAACATAACGACCTTAATGCTGTTACAGGTCCACTCAATCACAAACACTGACTGGAACAGCAGATAGTAGACGCTAAATAATGAATGAGAAACAGCTCGAACTCCAACCTGTGAGCTAAAAGGATCAAACTGCTGCTCAGGAAGTCCAACAGCAAAACTAATTAATTAACCAATCAGAATCCAGGTCGTCCCAGAAACATCAGCATCGTCCCAGTTAGCTACCAGGGTTGGTTCAGGTCAAACCAATTAGACTACAGGGAGTGCAGAATTATTAGGCAAATGAGTATTTTGACCACATCATCCTCTTTATGCATGTTGTCTTACTCCAAGCTGTATAGGCTCAAAGCCTACTACCAATGAAGCATATCAGGTGATGTGCATCTCTGTAATGAGAAGGGGTGTGGCCTAATGACATCAACACCCTATATCAGGTCTGCATAATTATTAGGCAACTTCCTTTCCTTTGGCAAAATGGGTCAAAAGAAGGACTTGACAGGCTCAGAAAAGTCAAAACTAGTGAGATATCTGCAGAGGGATGCAGTACACTTAAAATAGCAAAGCTTCTGAAGCGTGATCATCGAACAATCAAGTGTTTCATTCAAAATAGTCAACAGGGTCGCAAGAAGCGTGTGGAAAAACCAAGACGCAAAATAACTGCCCGTGAACTGAGAAGAGTCCAGCGTGCAGCTGCCAAGATGCCACTTGCCACCAGTTTGGCCATATTTCAGAGCTGCAACATCACTGGAGTGCCCAAAAGCACAAGGTGTGCAATACTCAGAGACATGGCCAAGGTAAGAAAGGCTGAAAGACGACCACCACTGAACAAGACACACAGCTGAAACGTCAGGCCTGGGCCAAGAAATATCTCCAGACTGAGTTTTCTAAGGTTTTATGGACTGATGAAATGAGAGTGAGTCTTGATGGGCCAGATGGATGGGCCCGTGGCTGATTGGTAAAGGGCAGAGAGCTCCAGTCCGACTCAGACGCCAGCAAGGTGGAGGTGGAGGACTCGTTTGCGCTGGTATCATCAAAGATGAGCTTGTGGGGCCTTTTCGGGTTGAGGATGGAGTCGAGCTCAACTCCCAGTCCTACTGCCAGTTTCTGGAAGACGCCTTCTTCAAGCAGTGGTACAGGAAGAAGTCTGCATCCTTCAAGAAAAACATGATTTTCCAGCAGGACAACGCTCCATCACACGTGTCCAAGTACTCCACAGCGTGGCTGGCGAGAAAGGGTATAAAAGAAGGAAAACTAATGACATGGCCTCCTTGTTCACCTGATCTGAACCCCATTGAGAACCTGTGGTCCATCATCAAATGTGAGATTTACAAAGAGGGAAACCAGTACACCTCTCTGAACAGTGTCTGGGAGGCTGTGGTTGCTGCTGCACGCAATGTTGATGGTGAACAGATCAAAACACTGACAGAATCCATGGATGGCAGGCTTTGGAGTGTCCTTGCAAAGAAAGGTGGCTATATTGGTCACTGATTTGTTTTTGAATGTCAGAAATGTAGATTTCTGAATGTGGAGATGTTACATTGGTTTCACTGGTAAAAATAAATAATTGAAATGGGTAGATATTTGTTTTTGTTAAGTTGCCTAATAAATATGCACACCTGATATAGGGTGTTGATGTCATTAGACCACACCCCTTCTCATTACAGAGATGCACATCACCTGATATGCTTCATTGGTAGTAGGCTTTGAGCCTATACAGCTTGGAGTAAGACAACATGCATAAAGAGGATGATGTGGTCAAAATACTCATTTACCTAATAATTCTGTACACAGTGTAGAATGAATTAATTAAAACAAATGAATGGTTCTGAGGGACGGACTTCATCCTTCAGGAGCCAAAAACGTTCAAACCTGTCAGATTAGAGACAGTTTTCATTTAATGAGACATTAATTAAAATCTGATGCTACAGAAACATGAAAAATCTGTTTATCATATCAGAGATTAAACTCTCAGTTTATCATGTCACAGATTAAACTCTCAGTTTATCATGTCAGAGATTAAACTCTCAGTTTATCATGTCAGAGATTAAACTCTCAGTTTATCATGTCAGAGATTAAACTCTCAGTTTATCATATCACAGATTAAACTCTCAGTTTATCATGTCAGAGATTAAACTCTCAGTTTATCATGTCAGAGATTAAACTCTCAGTTTATCATGTCAGAGATTAAACTCTCAGTTTATCATATCAGAGATTAAACTCTCAGTTTATCATATCACAGATTAAACTCTCAGTTTATCATGTCAGAGATTAAACTCTCAGTTTATCATGTCAGAGATTAAACTCTCAGTTTATCATATCACAGATTAAACTCTCAGTTTATCATATCACAGATTAAACTCTCAGTTTATCACGTCAGAGATTAAACTCTCAATTTATCATATCAGAGATTAAACTCTCAGTTTATCATGTCAGAGATTAAACTCTCAGTTTATCATATCAGAGATTAAACTCTCAGTTTATCACATCAGAGATTAAACTCTCAATTTATCATGTCAGAGATCAAACTCTCAGTTTATCATATCACAGATTAAACTCTCAGTTTATCATGTCACAGATTAAACTCTCAGTTTATTATATCAGAGATTAAACTCTCAGTTTATCATGTCAGAGATTAAACTCTCAGTTTATCATGTCAGAGATTAAACTCTCAGTTTATCATGTCAGAGATTAAACTCTCAGTTTATCATGTCAGAGATTAAACTCTCAGTTTATCAAGTCACAGATTAAACTCTCAATTTATCATGTCAGAGATTAAACTCTCAGTTTATCATGTCAGAGATTAAACTCTCAGTTTATCATATCAGAGATTAAACTCTCAGTTTATCATGTCAGAGATTAAACTCTCAATTTATCATGTCAGAGATTAAACTCTCAATTTATCATATCACAGGTTAAACTCTCAGTTTATCATATCACAGATTAAACTCTCAGTTTATCACGTCAGAGATTAAACTCTCAATTTATCATGTCAGAGATTAAACTCTCAGTTTATCATATCACAGATTAAACTCTCAGTTTATCATATCACAGATTAAACTCTCAGTTTATCATATCACAGATTAAACTCTCAGTTTATCATGTCACAGATTAAACTCTCAGTTTATCATATCAGAGATTAAACTCTCAGTTTATCACGTCAGAGATTAAACTCTCAATTTATCATGTCACAGATTAAACTCTAGGTTTATCATATCAGAGATTAAACTCTCAGTTTATCACGTCAGAGATTAAACTCTCGTTTATCATGTCACAGATTAAACTCTCAATTTATCATGTCACAGATTAAACTCTCAGTTTATCACGTCAGAGATTAAACTCTCAGTTTATCATGTCACAGATTAAACTCTGTTTATCATGTCACAGATTAAACTCTCAGTTTATCATGTCACAGATTAAACTCTCAGTTTATCATATCACAGATTAAACTCTCAGTTTATCATGTCACAGATTTAACTCTCAGTTTATCATGTCACAGATAAAACTCTCAATTTATCATGTCACAGATTAAACTCTCAGTTTATCATATCAGAGATTAAACTCTCAGTTTATCATATCAG
>SSNR01000292.1:765969-778833 GCA_006937965.1 Callopanchax toddi
TCAGAGATTAAACTCTCAGTTTATCATATCAGAGATTAAACTCTCAGTTTATCATATCACAGATTAAACTCTCAGTTTATCATATCACAGATTAAACTCTCAGTTTATCATATCACAGATTAAACTCTCAGTTTATCATGTCACAGATTAAACTCTCAGTTTATCATATCAGAGATTAAACTCTCAGTTTATCACGTCAGAGATTAAACTCTCAATTTATCATGTCACAGATTAAACTCTCGGTTTATCATATCAGAGATTAAATTCTCAGTTTATCACGTCAGAGATTAAACTCTCAGTTTATCATGTCACAGATTAAACTCTCAATTTATCATGTCACAGATTAAACTCTCAGTTTATCACGTCAGAGATTAAACTCTCAGCTTATCATATCAGAGATTAAACTCTCAGTTTATCACGTCAGAGATTAAACTCTGTTTATCACGTCACAGATTAAACTCTCAGTTTATCATGTCAGAGATTAAACTCAGTTTATCATAGAGATTAAACTCTCAGTTTATCATATCACAGATTAAACTCTCAGTTTATCATGTCAGAGATTAAACTCTCAGTTTATCATGTCAGAGATTAAACTCTCAGTTTATCATATCAGAGATTAAACTCTCAGTTTATCATGTCAGAGATTAAACTCTCAGTTTATCATATCACAGATTAAACTCTCAGTTTATCATATCACAGATTAAACTCTCAGTTTATCACGTCAGAGATTAAACTCTCAGTTTATCATGTCACAGATTAAACTCTGTTTATCATGTCACAGATTAAACTCTCAGTTTATCATGTCACAGATTAAACTCTCAGTTTATCATATCACAGCTTAAACTCTCAGTTTATCATGTCACAGATTTAACTCTCAGTTTATCATGTCACAGATAAAACTCTCAATTTATCATGTCACAGATTAAACTCTCAGTTTATCATATCAGAGATTAAACTCTCAGTTTATCATATCAGAGATAAAACTCTCAGTTTATCATGTCACAGATTAAACTCTCAGTTTATCATGTCAGAGATTAAACTCTCAATTTATCATATCAGAGATTAAACTCTCAGTTTATCATATCACAGATAAAAACTCTCAGTTTATCATATCACAGATTAAACTCTCAGTTTATCATGTCAGAGATTAAACTCTCAATTTATCATGTCAGAGATTAAACTCTCAGTTTATCATATAACAGATTAAACTCTCAGTTTATCATGTCACAGATTAAACTCTCAATTTATCATGTCACAGATTAAACTCTCAGTTTATCATATCACAGATTAAACTCTCAGTTTATCATGTCACAGATTAAACTCTCAGTTTATCATGTCACAGATTAAACTCTCAATTTATCATGTCACAGATTAAACTCTCAGTTTATCATATCAGAGATTAAACTCTCAGTTTATCATATCAGAGATTAAACTCTCAGTTTATCATGTCACAGATTAAACTCTCAGTTTATCATGTCACAAATTAAACTCTCAGTTTATCATATCACAGATTAAACTCTCAGTTTATCATATCACAGATTAAACTCTCAGTTTATCATGTCAGAGATTAAACTCTCAATTTATCATGTCAGAGATTAAACTCTCAGTTTATCATATCACAGATTAAACTCTCAGTTTATCATATCACAGATTAAACTCTCAGTTTATCACGTCAGAGATTAAACTCTCAGTTTATCATGTCACAGATTAAACTCTCAGTTTATCATGTCAGAGATTAAACTCTCAGTTTATCACGTCAGAGATTAAACTCTCAGTTTATCATGTCAGAGATTAAACTCTCAGTTTATCATATCACAGATTAAGCTCTCAGTTTATCATGTCAGAGATTAAACTCTCAGTTTATCATATCAGAGATTAAACTCTCAGTTTATCATGTCAGAGATTAAACTCTGTTTATCATATCAGAGATTAAACTCTCAGTTTATCATATCAGAGATTAAACTCTCAGTTTATCATGTCAGAGATTAAACTCTCAGTTTATCATATCACAGATTAAACTCTCAGTTTATCATGTCAGAGATTAAACTCTCAGTTTATCATATCACAGATTAAACTCTCAGTTTATCACATCAGAGATTAAACTCTCAGTTTATCATATCAGAGATTAAACTCTCAGTTTATCATATCACAGATTAAACTCTCAGTTTATCATATCAGAGATTAAACTCTCAGCTTATCATATCACAGATTAAACTCTCAGTTTATCATGTCAGAGATTAAACTCTCAGTTTATCATATCAGAGATTAAACTCTCAGTTTATCATATCAGAGATTAAACTCTCAGTTTATCATGTCAGAGATTAAACTCTCAGTTTATCATATCACAGATTAAACTCTCAGTTTATCATATCAGAGATTAAACTCTCAGTTTATCATATCACAGATTAAACTCTCAGTTTATCATGTCAGAGATTAAACTCTCAGTTTATCATGTCAGAGATTAAACTCTCAGTTTATCATATCACAGATTAAACTCTCAGTTTATCTTGTCAGAGATTAAACTCTCAGTTTATCATGTCAGAGATTAAACTCTCAGTTTCACTCATACAAAGTCCATTTCTGACCTATAAAACTGAGTTCTCACAGATCCACGTAATTCTACTTTATAAATCACTCCCTTCAGTAGAAACGTTCTCAGCTGTTTCTGGATCAGGCCCCGCCTCCTACACGCCCACATTCTGCCATATATGGTCAAAGGACCTCCTGGATTCTGGACATGAAGAGAAGCTGGTGAAGTTCAGGTGTTTCTCAGTAAATCAGGACAACAGAGAGGTCTAGAGAACCTCACAGAGACTGAAGTACTGTAGAGGTTGTTGTGATGGAAGAACAGAAACATGTTTGATTACTGATCACATGTTGACGCATCAGTAATCCACTGAAGGTCTCCGAGTGTCAGAGAGTGTCTGCAGGTGAACGCTGTCAGTGAGACAGAGACGGAGCTCAGTGAGGACTGAGATAGTCCAGGTCTAAGGGGTCAGGTCCTGTTGTTCATCCTATCAGACTAAGATCTGCCCACCTGAAACCTGAGAGGTGGTTCTGGTGGGTCCAGGTCCAGTTCAGCTCATAGATCCATAGGATGCTCTAGAGAATCTAAATCAGCTGATCAGTCAGTCCTCATCATGGACCTGGACTCTCTAAAACCTCTCCCTATTGGCTGATCTTCAGAGCATCCATCACACAGAGTCACGTCTCAGTGATCACCTGATCACCTTTAGTGCACCGAGAAGACCAGCTGATCTGAGAGAACGTGTTCTCATTCAGGTCCTCATTCTGCTCAGAGACAGGGTGTGTGTGTGTGTGGTGTGTGTGTGTGTGTGTGTGTGTGTTGTCTTAAGCCAGCTTTCCAGTCTCTAAAATGTGCCAAGGTTCAAAGTTTGCGTCCAGTAAGTTTTATAGATGAGGTCCCTGGTGGTTTTTATGGAAGTGGACATTTATGAGGGTTCAAACTGTGTGAACACCTGAATAAACTCAAAGGTCCTGGCAGGAAATGACCTGATTATCTAGATATTTTTATTCAATGATCAAGACAAATAAATATTACCTGTTAGAACTCTAAGCTTTTTATTTTAATTCAAGCATTTTGAAGGATTTCAGGTTCCGTTAATGACGGTGGACCGTTATTGTGAATGAAAACCGGGGACAGAACCGAACCGGGCGGGTCCCTCTGGGTCAGTTCGCACAGAACAGAGCTATTTTAGCCCCAACACAAAGGACGGACCCAGTTACAGGATGCTGTGTGATACAAACCGGGTCAAGCTGCTAATTCACAGCTAAAATAAAAAAAAACACACATTTAAAGTCAGGCCAAGCCCCCCGCTGCACTCAGAACAAAACCCTGAGCCGGACCTGTAAATAATTCATATTTAAACTGAGAATTTGGCCTTTTATTTCACCTCTGATGCTGTTAGCTGCTAAGCTAGCGACTCGGTTAACGGAGAAACGCGGACTGTGAACGGAGCAGCCAGAAAACACCGCTGTAACATCAACGCTTCAACTTCATGTTCAAACACCAAGAGTTTTACTTACCTCCAAATTCCAGACCGATTTAACGAGCTAACGAGCTAACGGAGCTAGAATCGGGTCGAGCTGACGGGTCTGTGAAGGGCGGGGCGGGGCTCTCTGTGGGAGGATTCGGGTCTGACGTGACGTAATCTTGCAGATGTACGGACAGAGCCGAAACTGACCGGAAAAGAGCGAAATCTGCCGAAATGAGCCGAGGTTTGTTTTTGTGTCGTTTTAAGAAAAACGCAGCTCCGCAGCTGAAAGTAAAAAGTGATTTAGTTCAAAAACACTAGAGACGTCACTGGACACTAGAGTTTCTGAAAAATAACCTCAGATATTTACAACAAGACAAACATTTAATAGAACAAAGACAACAAGATTCAAATTCAATATTTAATCTTCAAACTTACATGCTAAGAAAAAAAGCAAATAAAAAAATAGTTTTTCATTTTAAGTTTATTTGGGGCAGTAAGGGTTACAACAGGTTCGGACTGATGGGTGTGTGTGTGTGTGTGTGTGTGTGTGTGTGTGTGTGTGTGTGTGTGTGTCTACAGCCTGAACATGTGTTCACCATGTAACCATCTCACAGCTGCTCTACCAGGTTTCCCATCTCCTAAATGTTCTACACAAAGTTCAAAGTTTGTTAAGTTTTTTTTTCATAAATCCCAAAGTTTGTGTAGAAAGTGACTTAGACAACTTTCAGAGCCGTTTTGTGGGTACGCATGTTTTATTACGGAGGCCCCAGAGCTTTAACTGAGCTGCCACTTTGAGCCTTCAGTTTCCTTTCAGGGGTCTGAGAATCTCTAGTCAGTGATCCATGTGAAGAGTTTGTTGTTAGAGCTTCATCAGCTGACCCTCAGGAGGCCCTGCTCACATGAGCTGATGGATTCCTGCAGACGTCTCATAAGGTCAGCTGAGGAGTGCAGGAGGAGCTCTTTATGACTCTGTGGTGGTGTCAGCCATCTATGTAGTCAGTTGGAGCAGCAGCTCTCTGGGAGGAAGAGGTGAGATCAGCTGATCAGGAAGACCAGATCTGTCCTAGGATGTCCCCTAGAGGCAGTGCAGACAGTGGGAGACAGAGGAACTCTGGTAACAATAACTCTACTCTACTCTACTCTATTGTACTCTACTGTACTGTACTCTACTCTACTTTACCCTATTGTACTCTACTGTACTGTACTCTACTCTACTTTACCCTATTGTACTCTACTCTACTGTACTCTATTGTACTCTACTGTACTGTACTCTACTCTACTTTACCCTATTGTACTCTACTCTACTCTATTGTACTCTACTCTACTTTACTCTATTGTACTCTACTGTACTGTACTCTACTCTACTCTATTGTACTCTACTCTACTTTACTCTATTGTACTCTACTCTACTGTACTCTACTGTACTTTACTCTATTGTACTCTACTGTACTGTACTCTACTCTACTGTACTCTACTCTACTTGTACTCTACTGTACTGTACTCTACTCTATTGTACTCTACTCTACTTTACTCTATTGTACTCTACTCTACTCTATTGTACTCTACTGTACTCTACTCTACTCTACTCTACTCTATTGTACTCTACTGTACTGTACTCTACTCTACTGTACTCTACTCTACTCTACCCTACTGTACTCTACTCTACTATATTCTACTCTACTCTACTCTACTCTACTGTACTCTACTGTACTTTACTCTATTGTACTCTACTGTACTGTACTCTACTCTACTGTACTCTACTCTACTCTATTGTACTCTACTGTACTGTACTCTACTCTACTCTACTCTACTCTACTCTACTCTACTCTACTCTATTGTACTCTACTCTACTTTACTCTATTGTACTCTACTCTACTGTACTCTACTGTACTTTACTCTATTGTACTCTACTGTACTGTACTCTACTCTACTCTACTGTACTTTACTCTATTGTACTCTACTGTACTGTACTCTACTCTACTGTACTCTACTCTACTTTACCCTATTGTACTCTACTCTACTCTATTGTACTCTACTCTACTTTACTCTATTGTACTCTACTCTACTGTACTCTACTGTACTTTACTCTATTGTACTCTACTGTACTGTACTCTACTCTACTGTACTCTACTCTACTTTACCCTATTGTACTCTACTCTACTCTATTGTACTCTACTCTACTTTACTCTATTGTACTCTACTGTACTGTACTCTATTGTACTCTACTCTACTGTACTCTACTGTACTTTACTCTATTGTACTCTACTGTACTGTACTCTACTCTACTGTACTCTACTCTACTCTATTGTACTCTACTGTACTGTACTCTACTCTACTTTACTCTATTGTACTCTACTCTACTCTACTCTATTGTACTCTACTCTACTGTACTCTACTCTACTTTACTCTATTGTACTCTACTGTACTGTACTCTACTCTACTGTACTCTACTCTACTGTACTTTACTCTACTGTACTCTACTGTACTGTACTCTACTCTACTGTACTCTACTCTACTTTACTCTATTGTACTCTACTCTACTCTATTGTACTCTACTCTACTGTACTCTATTGTACTCTACTCTACTGTACTCTACTGTACTTTACTCTATTGTACTCTACTGTACTGTACTCTACTCTATTGTACTCTACTCTACTGTACTCTACTCTATTGTACTCTACTGTACTGTACTCTACTCTACTGTACTCTACTCTACTCTATTGTACTCTACTGTACTGTACTCTACTCTACTGTACTCTACTCTACTGTACTCTACTCTACTTTACCCTATTGTACTCTACTTTACTCTATTGTACTCTACTGTACTGTACTCTACTCTACTGTACTCTACTCTACTCTATTGTACTCTACTGTACTGTACTCTATTGTACTCTACTCTACTGTACTCTACTGTACTTTACTCTATTGTACTCTACTGTACTGTACTCTACTCTACTGTACTCTACTCTACTCTATTGTACTCTACTGTACTGTACTCTACTCTATTGTACTCTACTCTACTGTACTTTACTCTATTGTACTCTACTGTACTGTACTCTACTCTACTGTACTCTACTCTACTTTACCCTATTGTACTCTACTCTACTCTATTGTACTCTACTCTACTTTACTCTATTGTACTCTACTCTACTCTACTCTACTCTACTCTACTTTACTCTATTGTACTCTACTGTACTGTACTCTACTCTACTTTACTCTATTGTACTCTACTGTACTGTACTCTACTCTACTCTACTCTACTCTATTGTACTCTACTCTACTGTACTCTACTCTACTGTACTCTACTCTACTTTACCCTACGTACTCTACTCTACTCTACTGTACTTTACTCTATTGTACTCTACTGTACTGTACTCTACTCTACTGTACTCTACTCTACTCTACTGTACTCTACTGTACTTTACTCTATTGTACTCTACTGTACTGTACTCTACTCTACTGTACTCTACTCTACTTTACCCTATTGTACTCTACTCTACTCTATTGTACTCTACTCTACTGTACTCTACTGTACTTTACTCTATTGTACTCTACTGTACTCTACTCTACTCTACTGTACTCTACTCTACTCTATTGTACTCTACTGTACTGTACTCTACTCTACTGTACTCTACTCTACTTTACCCTATTGTACTCTACTCTACTCTATTGTACTCTACTCTACTTTACTCTATTGTACTCTACTGTACTGTACTCTACTCTACTGTACTCTACTCTACTCTATTGTACTCTACTGTACTGTACTCTACTCTATTGTACTCTACTCTACTGTACTCTACTCTACTTTACTCTATTGTACTCTACTGTACTGTACTCTACTCTACTGTACTCTACTCTACTTTACCCTATTGTACTCTACTTTACTCTATTGTACTCTACTGTACTGTACTCTACTCTACTCTATTGTACTCTACTCTACTTTACTCTATTGTACTCTACTCTACTGTACTCTACTGTACTTTACTCTATTGTACTCTACTGTACTGTACTCTACTCTACTGTACTCTACTCTACTTTACCCTATTGTACTCTACTCTACTCTATTGTACTCTACTCTACTTTACTCTATTGTACTCTACTGTACTGTACTGTACTCTACTCTATTGTACTCTACTCTACTGTACTCTATTGTACTCTACTCTACTGTACTCTACTGTACTTTACTCTATTGTACTCTACTGTACTGTACTCTACTCTACTGTACTCTACTCTACTCTATTGTACTCTACTGTACTGTACTCTACTCTATTGTACTCTACTCTACTGTACTTTACTCTATTGTACTCTACTGTACTGTACTCTACTCTACTGTACTCTACTCTACTTTACCCTATTGTACTCTACTCTACTCTATTGTACTCTACTCTACTTTACTCTATTGTACTCTACTGTACTGTACTCTATTGTACTCTACTCTACTGTACTCTACTGTACTTTACTCTATTGTACTCTACTGTACTGTACTCTACTCTACTGTACTCTACTCTACTCTATTGTACTCTACTGTACTGTACTCTACTCTATTGTACTCTACTCTACTGTACTTTACTCTATTGTACTCTACTGTACTCTACTCTACTCTATTGTACTCTACTCTACTTTACTCTATTGTACTCTACTCTACTGTACTCTACTGTACTTTACTCTATTGTACTCTACTGTACTGTACTCTACTCTACTGTACTCTACTCTACTCTATTGTACTCTACTGTACTGTACTCTACTCTACTGTACTCTACTCTACTCTATTGTACTCTACTGTACTGTACTCTACTCTATTGTACTCTACTCTACTGTACTTTACTCTATTGTACTCTACTGTACTGTACTCTACTCTACTGTACTCTACTCTACTTTACCCTATTGTACTCTACTCTACTCTATTGTACTCTACTCTACTTTACTCTATTGTACTCTACTCTACTCTACTCTACTCTACTTTACTCTATTGTACTCTACTGTACTGTACTCTACTCTATTGAACTCTACTCTACTGTACTCTATTGTACTCTACTCTACTGTACTCTACTCTACTGTACTCTACTCTACTTTACCCTATTGTACTCTACTCTACTCTATTGTACTCTACTCTACTGTACTCTATTGTACTCTACTCTACTGTACTCTATTGTACTCTACTCTACTGTACTCTACTCTATTGTACTCTACTCTACTCTATTGTACTCTACTGTACTCTACTCTGTCTGAGGTTGGAGTTCCAGGGCCTTCAGGTCCTGGCTGACAGTGATTCTGTCTGATAAACGGGAACATTTTAACAGATTGAACAAACAGAATTACGTTAATATGAATAAACCTTTAATTCTACTGATGTTCAGCTCAATAGAAACCAAACACCTCCTGGAACCTGTCCAGTGAGCACCAGCTGTCCTCCAACACATCTGAGAACATTTAGCGTTTTCTTTAAGACCGGACCAGTTCTAGTCTCATATCTGTTGAGTAAAGGTGGATGGACCAGTCTGCTTCATACAACCTCGTCTTCAGCAGCTCCAACAAGCAGCTGGAACATCTGGAGCAGGACTTCAGCTGGACCTCCATCAGAACGAGTCTGGTGGTCATCAGGTCTAATCAGATGGGTGAGGGGACCCTCAGGCTGCTGCTGAGGGCCACGTCTCCAAAGACGTTGGCGTAGGACGCTTTGAGGAACTGGACGTAGTTCTGCAGGCTGCGGTTGGTGCTGTCTGACTGCTCCAGGCGGTCCTTCAGGTCCTGCAGTCGGCTCTGGTACCGCCTCTCCACCTGAGAGTCAGACACACACCTCAGATCAGGACCAGAAACAGGACCAGGATCAGAACAAGGACCAGGACCAGAGTCTCCCTTCAGTCCTGCTGCTGGGTTTCTTCAGGTTTTAGGATCAGAGCTGTTTAGTTCAGTAAAAACCAGAGAATTTGAGCTTCTGTTAACCAGGAAATTCATTTAAATTAAATAATTATTATTATTGTGTTCTATAACAATCTAATCGCCCTGATAAACACAGAACTCTGACTCCACTCGGTCCTCGGCCCCCTTTAGGATCTCAGGCTGACCCTTGACCTCTCATGGTGTGTTCACTGACTCTGATCCTGGTTCAGAAACATGAATTATTATTTGAATCTCTGCTGTTTGTTGTTATTTATTTGTTAGAAATGTAAACGTCCTCAGAGGGTTTCACCTCACCTCCTCCTTGGTGCGCTTCAGAGCCTCGATCTCTGAGGTGGTCCTGCTGAGTCGGGTCTCCAGCTCCAGGATTCTGGACTGACTGGAACGCTCTCTGGTGGCAGAACGTTCTCTGGTCTCCGTCACCTGAGGGAACAACACCTGGATCAGAGTCCGTCCAGAACCAGAACCAGAACCAGTGAGGGTGATGGTTTGTCCTGTGGAGCAGAGCGTTCTGATCTCCTCTAGGTAACGACGTTCTTCACAGGTTTTATCCTGTAGAACTTCACATCCTGAAGGACTAAACAACCTGGAGCTGTGGAGATACGTAGCACCATCTACACCTCCACCAATCAGGTGCTCCAGACAAGTCACCACTCACCCTGAGGGCCCCAAGGACCCAGAGGACCTCGTTGACTCTGAGGACCTCGTGGATCCTGAGGACACTGAGGACCACGTGGTGCCTGGGGACTTTGTGGACACTGAGGACCAGAGACCTCTGACGGTAAAGGATCACCTGCAGACGAGCGTCATCCAGAGCCTCCTCCAGCTTCCGGCTCAGGAGGGAACATTCCCGGTTCTTCTCCTCCAGGATCAGCTGATTGCTGCGGATCGTCTCCTCCCGTTGGGACACGAGAGTCAGGAGGTCTGACCTCTGGCTGCCGGCTGCTTCCAGCTTCCTGTTGAGACAGAATCAGCAGAAGTTCATCAGAAGAGAAACCAGGGTTGTTAAATAAAGAGGGACAAGAGATGAGGAGGAAGTGAAACATGAAGCCTCTCCTAACTGAATTAAACGTCTCATTTCACTGGATAAGAACAGAGAGGTCCCAGAGGGGCGTGGCTACACCAGGAACCCGACGTACAACAGGTAGACAGGATTAACAGCTGTGACTCTAAACATTCCTTAAAGAGACGCTTGAACCTGAGACAGTAGAATAAAACAAGTTAATGATTTACCTTAACAACCACCAGGTGGCGCTAGACTGGAACCAAACCTCTTTTTAACAGAATCACCTGTGTTCAAACAAAAACACTAAATAAAAACCAAACTAATGAGACGTGGATTGGGTTGGAGCCCACCCACTGAATAGAACTACTTCCTGTTGAGCTGCTCAGTCACTCAGAACTGTTCAATAACAGATGTTTGAGCTGAGAATCCAACTTAGAGAGAAAAAACGTTCCTCAGCAGCTGGTTTGACCCAAAATAAACCAAACGTTTCAAAACCAGGGTCCTGAACCTCTGCCTGAATCAGACTCCAGCTGGTTGAGGTGTTTCCAGATCCACTGGTGACGGTTTACACATGATCACTACAGCTAGTCACTTCCTGTCTGATCAACCGTCATGGCATCAGGATACGGCCAGCCTCAGCTTTAGCTAGGGCGGGTTTCTGAGTTTGGTTCAGCTGTGACCTGATGATGACCTAATGATGACCGGATAATGAACCGATGATGACCTGATGATGACCTGATGATGACCTGATGATGACCTGATGATGACCTGATGATGACCGGATGATGACCTGATGATGACCTAATGATGACCTGATGAAGACTTGATGATGACCGGATGATGACCTGATGATGACCCGATGATGACCTGATGATGACCTGATGATGACCTAATGATGACCAGATAATGAACCGATGATGACCTGATGATGACCTAATGATGACCAGATAATGAACCGATGATGACCTGATGATGACCTAATGATGACTGGATGATGACCGGACAATGAACCGATAATGACCCGATGATGACCTGATGATGACCTGATGATGACCTGATGATGACCTAATGATGACCGGACAATGAACCGATAATGACCCGATTATGACCCGATAATAGTAAGTAAAGTAAGTAGTAAGTAAAGTTTATTTCTATAGCACCTTTCACAGAAAAAATCACAAAGTGCTTCACAGAAAACAGAATCAAACATGATAAAACAAACATAATATCATTACAAATCAAAATCATTAAACAACAACAAGAGAACACAAAAGAGTTCTTTAAAAGCAGTTTTAAATAATTGGGTCTTCAGCTGCTTTTTAAAGGAGTCCAGACTGTCTATACAGCGTCAGACTAAAGGAAGGTCATTCCAAAGTCGCGGTGCAACAGACTGGAAGGAGAGATCACCTGGACTTTAAATCTGGTCCTTGGAACTGTTAGGAGATTCTGGTCTGTGGACCTGAGGACTCGGGTTGGAGCTGTTAGTAGATTCTGGTCTGTGGACCTGAGGACTCAGGTTGGAGCTGTTAGTAGATTCTGGTCTGTGGACCTGAGGACTCGGGTTGGAGCGTAGGTCTTTATCAGGTCAGTAACATAAAGAGGACCTTGACCATGTAGGGCCCTGAAAGTTAGAGTCAGGATTTTAAAATGAACTCTACATTTAACAGGTAACCAATCAGAGACCTCAGAATAGGAGTGATGTCATCTTTCCTGTTTGCTCCAGTGAGGAGCCTCGCTGCAGAGTTCTGGACCAGCTGAAGGCCATAAAGGGCTTTTTGGTTCAAACATGTGAAAAGTGTGTTACAGTCATCTAGACGGGAGGAGATCAAAGCATGAAGAACCATTTCCTGTTCAGGTTTTGACACCAACTTTCTCAGTTTGGAAATATTTCTCAGATGATAAAAACAGTTTCTGACCAGCTGTTTTGAGTGACCTTCAAGAGACATTGATTGGTCGAAAATA
>SSNR01000292.1:790253-808138 GCA_006937965.1 Callopanchax toddi
GGATCAGAGTCAGGACCAGGACCAGGATCAGGACCAGGACGACCAGGACCAGGGTCAGGACCAAGATCAGGACCAGGATCAGGACCAGGGTCAGGACCAGGATCAGGACCAGGACCAGGGTCAGGACCAGGATCAGGACCAGGACCAGGGTCAGGACCAGGATCAGGACCAGGGTCAGGACCAGGATCAGGATCAGGATCAGGACCAGGATCAGGACCAGGACCAGGATCAGGATCAGGATCAGGACCAGGACCAGGACCAGGATCAGGACCAGGATCAGGATCAGGACCAGGACCAGGATCAGGATCAGGATCAGGATCAGGACCACCAGGATCAGGATCAGGACCAGGACCAGGACCAGGATCAGGACCAGGATCAGAACCAGGACCAGGATCAGGACCAGGACCCGGACCAGGACCAGGACCAGGACCAGGACCAGGATCAGGACCAGGGTCAGGACCAGGATCAGGACCAGGACCAGGACCAGGATCAGGACCAGGATCAGGACCAGGATCAGGACCAGGATCAGGACCAGGACCAGGACCAGGATCAGGACCAGGACCAGGGTCAGGACCAGGATCAGGACCAGGACCAGGATCAGGACCAGGATCAGGACCAGGATCAGGACCAGGACCAGGACCAGGGTCAGGACCAGGATCAGGACCAGGATCAGGACCAGGACCAGGACCAGGATCAGGACCAGGACCAGGACCAGGGTCAGGACCAGGACCAGGACCAGGACCAGGACCAGGATCAGGACCAGGACCAGGACCAGGACCAGGATCAGGACCAGGACCAGGATCAGAGTCAGGACCAGGACCAGGATCAGGACCAGGATCAGGACCAGGATCAGGATCAGGACCAGGATCAGGACCAGGACCAGGATCAGGACCAGGACCAGGACCAGGACCAGGATCAGGACCAGGATCAGGACCAGGACCAGGACCAGGGTCAGGACCAGGATCAGGACCAGGATCAGAGTCAGGACCAGGACCAGGATCAGGACCAGGATCAGGATCAGGACCAGGATCAGGACCAGGACCAGGATCAGGACCAGGATCAGGACCAGGACCAGGACCAGGATCAGGACCAGGATCAGGACCAGGACCAGGATCAGGACCAGGACCAGGATCAGGACCAGGACCAGGACCAGGATCAGGACCAGGACCAGGACCAGGACCAGGATCAGGACCAGGACCAGGATCAGGACCAGGACCAGGATCAGGATCAGGATCAGGATCAGGACCAGGACCAGGGTCAGGATCAGGATCAGGATCAGGATCAGGACCAGGATCAGGACCAGGACCAGGATCAGGACCAGGATCAGGACCAGGATCAGGACCAGGATCAGGACCAGGATCAGGACCAGGATCAGGATCAGGATCAGGACCAGGGTCAGGATCAGGATCAGGATCAGGGTCAGGATCAGGATCAGGGTCAGGACCAGGACTATCAGAGAGAGAAATGCTCAAACTATCTGAGTAGGCTGACGAAACTTATCAGTTCTAAAACATTAAAGGTCCTGATTCTGGTCCTGATCCTGGTCTTGATCCTAGTCCTGATCCTGGTCTTGATCCTAGTCCTGGTCCTGGTAACCTTCCTTTAATAATAACACTAGATGATCTTTAGATCTGTGATCGACTGGTCGTCCTGGTGCTCCAGGTTACAGGTTACAGGTGAACATAATATTCTAGGTGTTTCTGTTCCAGGTCCTGGGGTTCCAGTTTGAGGTTTGACCAGAACCAGACTGGAACCAGATGAGTTTAGATCTGTTTGTTGTGATGTGACATCATCAAACAGCTGATCTCCATCAAGTCACCTGCTCATCAGTGACAGCTCCAGCTCCAGTCTACTCTTCTCCTTCATCTCGTCGCCGTGGCGACGCTGCCAGGCTTCAGCTGCAGACAGAGCTTCTGCCACCTGCTTCTCCTGAGGATCAGACCGGGAGAACCCTTATGTTCCTGGACTCTAGTGGACTTCCTGTGGACGAACAGGAAGTAGTTTTACCATCTGTAGCAGCTGAGCGCTCAGCTGGCCTGTGGCGTCCTCACTGCACTCAGCTCGATGTTTTTGGGCCCGTGTGGCTCGTTTCAGAGCCTCTCGGTCCGTCGCCACTTCCTGTCTCAGCCTCATCAGCTGCTCCGTCAGGTGCTCCGCCTCCACCTGCTGTTGATTGGCTGCCTGCTCCAGGTTCTAAACCAATCAGAAAGAGAACACAGATCTAGAGCTGACTTATGATTGTGATGATGTGCTCCTGATGTTCCACCTCCTCAGACTGACCTTCACCTGCACGGCCAGCCGGTTGTTCTCAGCCTCACGGCTGCGGAGACGTCCCTGTAGACGAGCTCTGGTGGACTCCTGACTTTTGGACAAATCTGCGGAGCTCCTCACTTTCTGCTGCATTTCAAACCCAAATAAGAAAGTGAAGCGATGACTCACACCGTGGTGTTTTTATTATGAGGCTCAAAGATCAGAAAACATCAGCTGATCCATCTTCACCTTCTCAGAGTCTAGGAGTTCAGACAGCTGATTCACCTCCTCCTTCCTCTCCTCCAGTTCCACCACGAGACGCTGAGAAAAACCAGACCGGTTGGATTTTATCCACCGAACATTTAGACAGAGTTAACCAGAGTTACTGCTGTGAAGAGAACTGGGTCCACAGCATCCAGTCCTGAGACCACCAGGTCCAGTCATCAGGACTGGATAAATCAGGATCCGTAAATCCAGTTCATTTGAATATTTCTGTCTGATCTAAATGAAAACATGAGTTCTGCTCTGGGTCTGGGTCTGAGGCTTCTGCCTCTGAGACTCACAGCGTTCTCCACCTCCGTGTTGCTCAGCCTCTTCAGCAGCTGGTGTTCCTGCTCTGACAGCTGGATGGACTCCATCTGCTCAAAGCACAACATGAAGGTGTGAGGCCTTCAGGGCAGCTTCTGCAGCGTTCTGAACATCTCGCTGGTTACCTGAGATCCTCGCTGCTCTCTAAGGAGGTGTCGCAGTGCTCGGTTTGTGGTCTCAAACGTCTTCAGCTTCTGCAGCAGCAACTCCTCCTGATGAGCTAAAACTGAAGACGCAGAACTGGAGAACTTCTGCACCAGGAGACACACAGAGAGGAGCAGGTCAGTGCTGAAGCTACGGGTCTCTGGGTCATCACAGAGCAGGTCAACACTCACCTTCCTGCTCAGTTTGGAGACACATTCTCTCAGAGCTGAGACCTCCTGAGCAGCTGCAGCTCCATCAGCCTCAGCTTCCACCAGCATCCTGAGCAGAACATCTTCATCCTGAAGGTTAGCTCTGAGGAAACCAGCAGAATAATTCTCCTTCCACACTAGAACTCACTACTGTAGACAGAGGGACCATGACTGGAGAAGCTGAAGGCTGGACTTGGACCCGTTTAGTTTCCCTCACCTGCTGCCGTCGCTCTCCTCCAGAATCTTCTCCATGGACCGACGTAGTCGAGTGTTTTCTCGCTCGGTGTCCTCCAGCTCCTTGGTGACCTCCTCCAGCTCCTCCTCCTGCTCGGCGATCGCTCGCCTGGAGGCGCTGAGCTGATGAAGAAGATGCTCCTTCTTCCTCAGTTCAACCTGAACACAGAGCTGGTTACCAGACTGACTGACTGACTGGTTACCAGACTGACTGACTGACTGGTTACCAGACTGACTGACTGGTTACCAGACTGACTGACTGGTTACTAGACTGACTGACTGGTTACCAGACTGACTGACTGGTTACTAGACTGACTGACTGACTGACTGGTTACCAGACTGACTGACTGGTTACTAGACTGACTGACTGGTTACCAGACTGACTGACTGACTGGTTACCAGACTGACTGACTGGTAACATGACATCTTACTTTCCCACTAGTTTAGACCTTTTCCAGTGGTTCTCTCTTGTTCTGGTTTTAACCTCTGAAGCAGTAAAGTCTGAGGCACCTGGTTCTTCAGAGAACTGACTTCAGTCATCAAGCCTTCGACCTTCCTCTCATACTGGCTGATGCGTTCCTGCAGACCCTTGTCGTCATCTGATGTGAGGTCAGACACTTTCAGTGGGGACCGGCAGGGATCTGGTTCTGGTTCTGGCTCCGTTAGCGGCGGTATGATCTCAAGGCGATGCGTCGGCCCCTAAAGAGAAAACGCCGTCAGTAACAGGAAAAGCCTTTACATTTTCCCAGTGGATGGACATGACCTCTGACCTCCCATTTCAAGGTGGTGTTCCTGGTGGAGGTATTCCCTGGGGGGATCCAGGGGACCCGGGTTTTGACTGAAGCTGTGGGACGAAGGGTTCCTCCATCCTGATTGGTTCTCCCCTTTAACATAGAACAGGTGTCACGTTTCAGACGCGTGGCGTGTTAATGTCCTGAAACTGAACATGTATGAGCTGAATGACCTGAGGGGCTCTGGCAGCATTCGACCTTTGACCTTTAATGTGAACGTGCACAGGTTTGGGGTCAAGGATGTGCACGTGAAGTGGAGGTGACCCTGGTTGGTTCCTCATGGCTTTTCTCTGGAGGAATCAAAAATGACCGCCGTAAATACACAAGTTCAAAGGTCAGAGGTCAGATTTATGTTTTAAAGTTTAATAAAGTCTGAGTTTGTTATTTTCTGTAATATAATTTAATCAGTTTAATCAGTTACTAGATAACCAGCTCAGTTATCAGATAACCAGCTCAGTTACTAGATAACCAGCTCAGTTATCAGATAGCCAGCTCAGTTACTAGATAACCAGCTCAGTTATCAGATAACCAGCTCAGTTACTAGATAACCAGCTCAGTTATCAGATAACCAGCTCAGTTACTAGATAACCAGCTCAGTTACTAGATAACCAGCTCAGTTACTAGACAGTTACTAGATAACCAGCTCAGTTATCAGATAACCAGCTCAGTTACTAGATAACCAGCTCAGTTACTAGATAACCAGCTCAGTTATCAGATAACCAGCTCAGTTACTAGATAACCAGCTCAGTTATCAGATAACCAGCTCAGTTACTAGATAACCAGCTCAGTTACTAGATAACCAGCTCAGTTATCAGATAACCAGCTCAGTTACTAGATAACCAGCTCAGTTATCAGATAACCCACTCAGTTACTAGATAGTTACTAGATAACCAGCTCAGTTACTTGATAACCAGCTCAGTTACTAGATAACCAGCTCAGTTACTAGATAACCAGCTCAGTTACTAGATAACCAGCTCAGTTATCAGATAACCCGCTCAGTTACTAGATAGTTACTAGATAACCAGCTCAGTTACTAGATAACCAGCTCAGTTATCAGATAACCCGCTCAGTTACTAGACAGTTACTAGATAACCAGCTCAATTATCAGATAACCAGCTCAGTTACTAGATAACCAGCTCAGTTACTAGATAACCAGCTCAGTTATCAGATAACCAGCTCAGTTACTAGATAACCAGCTCAGTTACTAGACAGTTACTAGATAACCAGCTCAGTTATCAGATAACCAGCTCAGTTACTAGATAACCAGCTCAGTTATCAGATAACCAGCTCAGTTACTAGATAACCAGCTCGTTCTGACCTGAAGAAGCGCGTCACCAGCTCAGGTTGAGTTGTTTTTACTACTTTTCTCAGCGGATTATCTTCAGAAGTTGAAGCTCGACAAACTCCAGCCGGTGAAGCTAACGTCTCTGTGATTGGCCGATTTAAAGCACGTGACGTGATTCTCCGTCACTGATTGGACCGGAAGCATATTCTGACGTTCCTTAGCAACACAAACAACCGAACGGCTTCTCTCCTGTTCCTGACCTGAACATAGATATAATATATATCACTAGATGTCTTACCCGTGCTGTTCGTCAATGGACCCTGACGTCACTACGCCGGCGGCCATCTTAGTTCGTACAGCTGCCCCCTTTCATAACACTGGTGTCAATGGAGCATCTACCATTAAATACCTCTAACTTGATCAATTTTTAACCGATTTTCAAACGGTTTGTATTTTTATAAACGTCAGAGACGTGGCTGTGAATATATATCAAAATATAACAATAATGGTCGGGAAATTCATAAATTGTAAAAGTATCAAATCTCAAGTCTATACATAATAAGGTTTGTAAGAAAGTAACCAGTTTGTAAATCTGTTCATTTTTAATCGAGTTCTGAGTGTTTTTAGTTCAGCTGATGCTCACCTTCCATCTGCTGCCATAGAGAGCAGAACGTCAGCTGTCCGAAGCAAGATGGCCGCCGTGTAGGAACGCCGTAGAGTCCCACATAGGGCATCTAGTGATATATATATCTATGCTTTGAAGATCCAAGTTAATGGAAAACGGTTCATTTGTCTATGAGTCATATCTCAGCAGCGCCCCCTGCTGACCAACAAGTCTAAGGCAATGAATAAATGTTTTCTCATTTCAGTTACTTACACAAATCCAAATGATTTAAAATAATAATGTAGTGAAGGTCAGCAGATGTCAAAGGTCAAACCACTACATTCACTGACTACCCAGAACTAAAACAAAGCGCCTCGTTTCCACTCACTCTTCCTAAGCCTGGAGTCCAAACAACACCCCCCCTTTAAAAGCCTCACTCTGCTTTTGAAGCTCCAGGCGTCTCTGAATGGAATCACTTGATTTGTGTTCTAACAAAAGAATATTCTTCTTTTCTAGGCTTTGTTTACATATAAAGTTTATTCAGAATATCTTTAATGCTGGATGATTTATATATCTGAGTTGTGTTTGATATTTACTGTCTGTATTTGACTGTTCAGCGCTTTGGGCTGCCTTGATTAGCGATGGGAAGGCACTTTATGAATGAATGAATCTTAAGGATGATTCAAAATGGCTTAAATCCATCTGATGATTCTAACTGATGGATGAAGTAACAATGATATCAGAAATGCATTGTTTTAAATCTTAAATACATCAAATGACTCTAACATGATATAATCATGTTATCGTCAGTCCTGTTTCATATTAATATCAGGATATTAATAATGACTTTATGAGCTTAAACCATGGTTTTAAGGGAAATACATTCTCTTTGAGTTTCAGAGAGTGAAGAAACAGTCTCTTGGTAACACCTCTCATTTTCCTGGCTGATCATTGGTTAGTCATATGTTCTATAAAAACTAATGTTTTCTCCAGTCTCTGCCAACAAGAAACCTCCTGTCTGGAATCAAACCAGACTCTAGACCAGGTCAGGGTAACGGCCTACAGAGGACTCATCCTTTTGTAACAGCCAGAACTTCTAGTTTGATCCTGAGAAGATCCATAGGTTTGAGTCCTGCTCCAGTTTGTCAGAACTGCTAAATTAAACTCAACATCATCTACACGGGAGGATCTCCTGTAGTGGTCTGTGATGGACAGGAAGGATCTTCTAGTGGTCTGTGATGGACAGGAAGGACCTTCTAGTGGTCTGTGATGGACAGGAAGGACCTTCTAGTGGTCTGTGATGGACAGGAAGGACCTTCTAGTGGTCTTCCAGATGACCCTTAGAGAAACAGCTGATTTCTAAGCCCCTCCCAGTGAAGACAGCAGTGTTTATGAAGCCAGATCTTATTTTTTATTGGTTCTTTCTGGCGACACAGAAAACCAAACATCAGTCACATTAACGGTGGAATGGTGGGAACGTGAGGACACACCAGTCTTTGGCACTTCCTACTCTAAACAAACATGCTGCTGACACTTCTTTTTAAAAACTGAAAGGTTGAAACACAGTAGACGTTTGGAACAACAACAAGCCAACATGTCCCTCTGCTGGACGGCTCAAAGTGTCCAAACACTGAAAGGACTCCTGGGAAGAAACAGGACGGTTCAGTTGGCAGTTACTCCAGATTAGTTCCCAGAAAGACTTGTGTGCTCTGGATGGATCTGGTTCTGCTGGCTGGACGTTAACGTGGTCCCACCAGAACAGAGCTTCTCTAAAACCCAAACACACAAAATCCTCTGTAGAGGTGAACCAGAGCAGCTCCAGAGGGGCGGGCCTGATCCTGGTGGATCAGAACCCTCGTCCTGACTCCTGACCACACCAGGAGATTGTTTTTTTTTTGCTGATTCAGCACCATCTGATTCTGCTGAAGTTCTTCAAACACAAACGGGTCGGGTCGGTTCTGAGTCTCTCTGTTCCTCTTTTTTTTTTTTTTTTACACACGTTTACAAACGTTCTTATAAATTAAAATCTTCAAATAATTCCTGACGAGCTGGAAGGTGCTGCCGGGTCGGATCAGAACACATTAGGGTTCTGTCAGGAACAAGGTTCTACAGGCCAGAGACCCGACCTCAACAGAACCAAAGCCTTCAGACCCAGGTCCACCTCTGACCCGGTTCTTCTCTATCCTACAGAGTTCTGGACAGGTTCTGACCCAGACTTCTCACCACGGCTTGGTTCTGGTCGCTAAAATCCACGTTGGACATCATTGGTTCTTCTTTAATTAGACTCCGCCCACCAACCTGGTAGACTCTACAACATCTGATAGGCTGAGACCCTGGTAGACCCATCAGGACCTGGGTAGACCCATCAGGACCTGGGTAGACCTATCAGGACCTGGGTAGACCCATCAGGACCTGGGTAGACCTATCAGGACCTGGGTAGACCCATCAGGACCTGGGTAGACCCATCAGGACCTGGGTAGACCCATCAGGACCTGAGCTGTTTAACGACCAGAACAGCGACCCAACAGAACCTCTTGGTGGTGAAGTTTACAACAGATAGAATCACAACATGGAAATCATTTTTCCAGAAAGCACAACAACAGGATCATAACAACAACAACAACAATAATAATAATAATAAAGTGCAGGCAAACATGATAACAGATCTGTTGTTTTGTTTCTAAATGATGTCAAATGGACACAAACAGCAGGAAGTTCCTCACAAAGTCCAAAAGTTTGGATGGGAGATTAAAAATGGCTGAAGGACAAACTGTCCTGGTCCTGGTCCTGGTCCTGGTCTTGTTCCTTCATGGTTTCCAACTTCATCCCAAAACATTATGAAACCCAGAAACTGGACCGCTAGATCTGCTAACCGCTCCGGACTCAAGTTCTGACCCGGAGGACTCTGGGTCCGTGGACCCGGAGGACTCTGGGTCTGTGGACCCGGTTGGGTACCGGTGTAGGTACCCGATCTGCTCGGGCTGCCAGATCGGTTCGGGGTCCTTCTCCTACCGACGACGTCACACTACGGCAAAGCCACTTGGACAAAATACGCTGTAAACCCCTGTCGATACTGTTCTTTCACACAGGTTTTGGAAAGAGTTCATCAGGTTTGTTATTAAATCCATGATTCTGACCGCCTAAATGTGTTCTTTATATCTGTAGTTTGTTAATAAAAACACGATGTTGTCTTTGTTTTGAAACTACATCAAATCAACATCAGACTGTGCCACATAAGCACAACAGTTCTCATATGTGACCGTTTGTATAAATGTAGGATTCTTCTGTAAATTTCGTTAGTTCTGATGTAAATAAATGATCTAAAGATTCATTCAAACGACGTTGTAGTTCTTACTCCAGTGAAGAAGGACTACAACCATGAATTTGTCCGGACCAATCAAAAGCTTCAGCGTTAACGTGTATATACGCAACATTTACGAACGTATTGACATCACTTACGTTAGTCGTACGTTCAGCCAATCAGCTCGTGTTACGTAATCGGCAGGCGCAGGCCCCGAGCCGACCTGGCAGGCCGAGTAGATGTGGTCCCTACACCGGCCCTGAAGCTAGGAGCTTAACGGTGACACTGACATGAAGGATCAGAGTTCTTTTTGACATATTTACAGTTTAACTTTCAGCTTTTCTCAGAACCAGTAAGAAGTCGGGTTGACGGTCCAGAAACGATCTGAAAACATCTGATAAACTGATCACAACCATTAGAACCCAACTGGTCAGTGGATCACATGTTAACCCTAAACCGACCCCATGACCCATTCAGACATGGACCCCATCAGAGAAACACAACACGTGGTCACAATCAGACCTCCTGGTCCAGAACACCTGCTGAGTGAGTCTGGATTCACAGGAAATGACCTGAAACAGGTCACCAGGTCACCATGGTAACAGGTAACCAGGTAATCAGATTAACAGGTAACCATGGTAACAGGTCACCATGTTAACAGGTAACCAGGTAATTAGATTAACAGGTCACCAATCTAATCAGATTAACAGGTCACCATGTTAACAGGTAACCAGGTAATCAGATTAACAGGTAACCATGGTAACAGGTCACCATGTTAACAGGTAACCAGGTAATCAGATTAACGGGCAACCATGGTAACAGGTAACCAGGTAATCAGATTAACAGGTAACCATGGTAACAGGTCACCATGTTAACAGGTAACCAGGTAATTAGATTAACAGGTCACCAATCTAATCAGATTAACAGGTAACCATGTTAACAGGTTACCAGGTAATCAGATTAACAGGTAACCATGGTAGCAGGTAACCAGGTAATCAGATTAACAGGTAACCATGGTAACAGGCCACCAGGTCACCATGTTAACAGGTAACCAGGTAATCAGATTAACGGGTAATCATGGTAACAGGTAACCATGTTAACAGGTCACCAGGTAATCAGATTAACAGGTAATCATGGTAGCAGGTAACCAGGTAATCAGATTAACAGATAACCATGGTAACAGGTAACCAGATTAACAGGTAACCATGGTAACCAGGTAATCAGATTAACAGGTAACCATGGTAACAGGTAACCAGATAATCAGATTAACGGGTAACCACGGGCAACCATGGTAATAGGTAACCAGGTAATCAGATTAACGGGTAACCATGGTAACAGGTCACATTGTTAACAGGTTACCAGGTAATCAGATTAACAGGTAACCATGGTAACAGGCCACCAGGTCACCATGTTAACAGGTAACAAGGTAATCAGATTAACGGGTAATCATGGTAACAGGTAACCATGTTAACAGGTCACCAGGTAATCAGATTAACAGGTAACCATGTTAACAGGTCACCAGGTAATCAGATTAACAGGTAATCATGGTAGCAGGTAACCAGGTAATCAGATTAACAGGTAACCATGGTAACAGGTAACCAGATTAACAGGTAACCATGGTAACCAGGTAATCAGATTAACAGGTAACCATGGTAACAGGTAACCAGATAATCAGATTAACGGGTAACCACGGGCAACCATGGTAACAAGTAACCAGGTAATCAGATTAACGGGTAACCATGGTAACAGGCCACCAGGTCACCATGTTAACAGGTAACAAGTTAACCATGTTAACAGGTAACCAGGTAATCAGATTAACAGGTAACCATGGTAACAGGTAACCATGTTAACAGGTAACCAGGTAATCAGATTAACAGGTAACCATGGTAACAGGTAACCATGTTAACAGGTAACCAGGTAATCAGATTAACAGGTAACCATGGTAACAGGTCAACAGGTAATCAGATTAACAGGTAACCATGGTAACAGGTCACCAGGTAATCAGATTAACAGGTAACCAGATAATCAGATTAACAGGTAAGCATGGTAACAGGTAACCATGTTAACAGGTAACCAGGTAATCAGATTAACGGGTAATCATGGTAACAGGTAACCATGTTAACAGGTCACCAGGTAATCAGATTAACAGGTAACCATGGTAACAGGTCACCAGGTTAACAGGTAACCATGTTAACAGGTTACCAGGTAATCAGATTAACAGGTAACCATGGTAACAGGTAACCAGGTAATCAGATTAACAGGTAACCATGGTAACAGGCCACCAGGTCACCATGTTAACAGGTAACCAGGTAATCAGATTAACGGGTAATCATGGTAACAGGTAACCATGTTAACAGGTCACCAGGTAATCAGATTAACAGGTAATCATGGTAGCAGGTAACCAGGTAATCAGATTAACAGGTAACCATGGTAACAGGTAACCAGATTAACAGGTAACCATGGTAACCAGGTAATCAGATTAACAGGTAACCATGGTAACAGGTAACCAGATAATCAGATTAACGGGTAACCACGGGCAACCATGGTAACAAGTAACCAGGTAATCAGATTAACGGGTAACCATGGTAACAGGCCACCAGGTCACCATGTTAACAGGTAACAAGTTAACCATGTTAACAGGTAACCAGGTAATCAGATTAACAGGTAACCATGGTAACAGGTAACCATGTTAACAGGTAACCAGGTAATCAGATTAACAGGTAACCATGGTAACAGGTAACCATGTTAACAGGTAACAAGGTAATCAGATTAACGGGTAATCATGGTAACAGGTAACCAGGTAATCAGATTAACAGGTAACCATGGTAACAGGTCACCGTGTTAACAGGTAACCATGTTAACAGGTCACCAGGTAATCAGATTAACAGGTAACCATGGTAACAGGTCACCAGGTTAACAGGTAACCATGGTAACAGGTAACCATGTTAACAGGTAACCAGGTAATCAGATTAACAGGTAACCATGGTAACAGGTCACCAGGTTAACAGGTAACCATGTTAACAGGTAACCATGGTTACAGGCCACCAGGTCACCATGTTAACAGGTAACAAGGTAATCAGATTAACGGGTAATCATGGTAACAGGTAACCATGTTAACAGGTAACCAGGTAATCAGATTAACAGGTAACCATGGTAACAGGTAACCAGGTAATCAGATTAACAGGTAACCATGGTAACAGGTCACCATGTTAACAGGTAACCATGGTAACAGGTAACCATGTTAACAGGTCACCAGGTAATCAGATTAACAGGTAACCATGGTAACAGGTCACCAGGTAATCAGATTAACAGGTAACCATGGTAACAGGTCACCAGGTTAACAGGTAACTATGGTAACAGGTAACCATGTTAACAGGTAACCAGTTAATCAGATTAACAGGTAACCATGGTAACAGGTAACCATGTTAACAGGTAACCAGGTAATCAGATTAACAGGTAACCATGGTAGCAGGTAACCAGGTAATCAGATTAACAGGTAACCATGGTAACAGGTCACCAGATAATCAGATTAACAGGTAACCATGGTAACAGGTCACCAGATAATCAGATTAACAGGTAACCATGGTAACAGGTAACCATGTTAACAGGTCACCAGGTAATCAGATTAACAGGTAACCATGGTAACAGGTCACCAGGTAATCAGATTAACAGGTAACCAGATAATCAGATTAACAGGTAAGCATGGTAACAGGTCACCAGGTAATCATATTAACAGGTAACCATGTTAACAGGTCACCAGGTAATCAGATTAACAGGTAACCATGGTAACAGGTCACCAGGTCACCATGGTAACAGGTAACCATGTTAACAGGTCACCAGGTAATCAGATTAACAGGTAAGCATGATAACAGGTCACCAGATAATCAGATTAACAGGTAAGCATGGTAATAGGTCACCAGGTAATCATATTAACAGGTAACCATGGTAACAGGTCACCAGGTCACCATGGTAACAGGTAACCATGTTAACAGGTCACCAGGTAATCAGATTAACAGGTAACCAGATAATCAGATTAACAGGTAAGCATGGTAACAGGTCACCAGGTAATCAGATTAACAGGTAACCATGGTAACAGGTCACCAGGTAATCAGATTAACAGGTAACCAGATAATCAGATTAACAGGTAAGCATGGTAACAGGTCACCAGGTAATCAGATTAACAGGTAACCATGGTAACAGGTCACCAGATAATCAGATTAACAGGTAACCATGGTAACAGGTCACCAGATAATCAGATTAACAGGTAACCATGGTAACAGGTCACCAGGTAAAATTTAGGAATCACTCAAATTATTGATGCAATAATCCTAACTAAGTAATTTGAAACCATTTAAACTCTGGTTCTGAGGTGAACTGAGCTAGTTAGCTAGCAGGTCGGGTCGTAGGTCCGACAGGTTGACTTGTTGCAGGTCTCTGACTGGATCCTTCATGAACTCAACACCGGTTCTGGTAACTTCACAGTTTGTTTTAAACACTTTGATGTTGCTGAAACTCTTAAAATGGTTTAGAACCTTTAATCAGACCTCAGTAATAAGACGTTAACAGACTGATCATAGAGGTGTAATAACATGTGGTTACCACGGTAACAGAAGTAACTGGCAGTTCATCAGGACCTCCTGGAGGTCAAACTGAGGGCAGTGATTCTGATAAATGTCATAAATCCTGATAATAATCAGAGTCTGTCTCGTAGAGAGGGTCAGGACCTCTCAGGAGACGGGAGGACGACGTGTGGAACGTTCTTCTAGAACCAACGGGATTCCTTCTGTTTTTATTCTTATTGAAGCAGAGGATTATGGGTGAGTTTTTACAGAGTAAAATATTAAAAAACAGGTTCTTCCTTTAAGTCAAAATGTTGTTTTTACTCTAGCAGGAACTGAAAGAACTTCCCTCAGGATTTCACAATAAGAGCGTAGAGTTTATTAATAAGTGTTTTCTCAGGTTGGGACTCCGGAGCTGCTGGAGGAACTTTGAGTTTGTTTAAAGACATTAAATCAGGTTGTCTGTGATTTATGATCAAAACTAAAGAAAACGTTTTAGATTAACTCTAAATGATATAAAATAAACTCATTAATAAAACACTTTCTGTTTGAATGAAATAATAAAGATAATAAAAACACAAACTTTAATTTCTGTTCTCACTTCACCCTTTGAATGCTGATGACGTTTTGAAAACATTTGTAGATTTTTTTAAACAAAGCTCAAGTTTTAGGAACATTCCAGAAAGGATTGTCCCTCTGATGATGTCATGGCTCCTCCTTTTCCTCCGGGCAGGTCGGGACTTCACTAAGGATTTTTTCTACCTGAACGTCAGATTTTCTAAATAATTTTGATCGTCCTGATAGTTTTAGTTCAGGTCTTCGGTTTTCTTTCAGCTCTCAGCATTCCAACATTTCTGCAAAAATATGCAACTTCTAGTTATGACATGTTTATTAATGTGTAACTACTGCCCTGTTACCATCTTATTACTGAGCTGTGAGTTTTAGGAACCAAATGAACTGAAAGTTTTTCACATCAAGAAACAAACGGTGATAAGACGGTGGAACACTGAGGACTTAAAGGGAACGTTCTGTTGGAACCACGCAGGACGAGTCCATCAGATCTTTACATTTCATCCTGGTGTTTGAGTGATGTGCTTTTATTCTGAAAGGTTAGTCTGTTTCCTGTGCAGCGAAGATGTCAGATCTGAAAAACTTCAGTGGATCCTCGATAATAAAGCCTTAAAGTGGCGAGCCGTGTGATGATGGACAGGCTGAAGCTCCCTCCTCTCAGGGAGTTAACGATGACGTCACCAGACTGAGTGTTTACCTTTAAAAACAACAACTAACTCAGAGCGGACCGGTAACCACAGCACCGTCAGTAGGTCTCCAGGGAATCGTCCAAAAATACATTGTGGACGTCCAACATGGCCGCCAGGTCCAGGATGTGCTTCTGGAGGACGCTGCTCTCCACCGTGTCCTGCCTCGGCAGCTCGGGGTACGACTCCGGGAAGCTGCCACATTCCTACGAGCACGACGCAGAATCAGGAGTCAGACACATGGGGACACGTAACGGGACCTGGACCCGTCACGGGACCTGGACCCGTCATGAGATCAGGACCCATCACAGGACCTGGACACGTCACGGGACCTGGACCCGTCACGGGACCTGGACACGTCACGGGACCTGGACCCGTCACGGGACCTGGACCCGTCACGGGACCTGGACACGTCACGGGACCTGGACACGTCACGGGACCTGGACCCGTCACGGGACCTGGACACGTCACGGGACCTGGACCCGTCACAGGACCTGGACCCGTCACGGGACCTGGACACGTCACGGGACCTGGACACGTCATGGGACCTGGACCCGTCACGGGACCTGGACCCGTCATGAGATCAGGACCCATCACAGGACCTGGACACGTCACGGGACCTGGACACGTCATGGGACCTGGACCCGTCACGGGACCTGGACACGTCACGGGACCTGGACCCGTCATGGGACCTGGACCCGTCATGAGATCAGGACCCATCACAGGACCTGGACACGTCACGGGACCTGGACCCGTCACGGGACCTGGACACGTCACGGGACCTGGACCCGTCATGGGACCTGGACCCGTCACGGGACCTGGACCCGTCACGGGACCTGGACACGTCACGGGACCTGGACCCGTCACGGGACCTGGACACGTCACGGGACCTGGACCCGTCACGGGACCTGGACCCGTCACGGGACCTGGACACGTCACGGGACCTGGACAAGTCACGGGACCTGGACCCGTCACGGGACCTGGACCTGTCACAGGACCTGGATCCGTCACGGGAGCTGGACCCATTACAGGACCAGGTCCTGTTCCAGACCAGATCTCCAGAAGCTACAAGGATTTTTTAATGTATCAATAATCAGATCAGATCTGTGTTGTTGTATGTTTAGGTTCCAGATCGAGTCCAGGTCCGCTATGAACCCCAAACCTTCATGGCTCTGAGTTCGGAGCACCGGAGACTCACCCGGAAGAGTTTATGGAGTCTCAGAGCAGCGGAACAGAACACAAATCGAATCAGGAGCAGCCGCAGGAACTCGTCTCCAAAAAACTGCAGAAAGGCTTGATCTGAAATCAGGAAACAGAACGAGATCTGGACCAGTTCTAGAAAAAGAGAGGCCACGGAAACCAGGAACCATGACAACGCTGATTTAGTAAAGTAATGACATCATAGTGGTGAAACGCTGGAGAAACCTGACAGCAACAATTATCAAATGAACAAATATTAATCTAATTAGTTTTTATTTAAAGATCATTACATTATAAAACACCTCTTTGATTCCCTCTAATGAGACGTCCTGGTCCAGCCTCTCCTGCTGGGCTGAAAACACCAGTCTGTCAGGGTTTTAATGGTTTACAGAAGGTCTTTGATACAACTGATCATCACTAAGAGGCGTCACACATAGATGGTTAAGAAGGTATTTAATGAATAGGTTTCAAAATGTGGATTTTATTAATGAAAGTCTAAACTTAGAAGAATAACCTGTGGTGTTCCACAGGGCTCAAAACTGGGACCCATGATCATTTAATCTCCATTAATAATCTGTGTTCTTCATTTTGTTCAGGATCAAATAGAAATGAATCAATTAAAACCGAAGGTGAACTGATAGGTTAAGAAGTGGTTGGACTTTAGAAGTAATCAACATTTAAATATGGAAACTTTAGTCTCAGTCAACGAGAACTTTGGGTTTTATTTTTTACGTCTGATGTCTGGTTCTGACTCAGTGATCATGTCGGCCCTCGGCCCAGGACACTTCTTGTTCTGATGCTAAAACTAGTTTATAAATCTTAAAAATACAAATAGGTGGAACGTGTTCCTTCTGTCTCCTGTAAATCAGCTTTAAAGTGATCAACAGAACCTTCTGTAGATCCGTACCTATGCTCCGAGATCGGGTAATCAGCTGTCCAATGTCCCGAAAGATTTTACGGAGAAATTCCTGAGCCTGTTCCCATAATCCCCGTCGGACGCTGTTCAGCCCACAGATGGACGAGAAGGCCAGGAGGGGACTGTAGAGGAACAGGGTGAAGAGACTCCCCCGCTGGGACGGGTCTGGACAGGTGAGACAACAGGTGGGTCAACAGGTGAGTCAACAGGTGAGTCAACAGGTGAGTCAACAGGTGAGTCAACAGGTGAGTCAACAGGTGAGTCAACAGGTGGGTCAACAGGTGAGTCAACAGGTGAGTCAACAGGTGAGTCAACAGGTGGGTCAACAGGTGGGTCAACAGGTGAGTCAACAGGTGGGTCAACAGGTGGGTCAACAGGTGAGTCAACAGGTGGGTCAACAGGTGGGTCAACAGGTGGGTCAACAGGTGGGTCAACAGGTGAGTCAACAGGTGAGTCAACAGGTGGGTCAACAGGTGGGTCAACAGGTGAGTCAACAGGTGGGTCAACAGGTGGGTCAACAGGTGGGTCAACAGGTGAGTCAACAGGTG
>SSNR01000293.1:7272-34223 GCA_006937965.1 Callopanchax toddi
AGACAGCCTTCAAGGACTCAGAGTTCTACAAACTGTCTGAACTACTGGAGTGTCTGTCAGCTATTACTAACTGGTTAGAAAAGAACTTCCTTCAGTTAAACCCTGAAAAGACTGAATGTCTGATTGTTGCCCCTGATAGGATGGTCCCTCTGATCAGTCAACATATTGGACATTTAAGTTCTGCTGTAAAGTCAAACCTGAGGAATCTGGGTGTTATTTTCGACCAATCAATGTCTCTTGAAGGTCACTCAAAACAGCTGGTCAGAAACTGTTTTTATCATCTGAGAAATATTTCCAAACTGAGAAAGTTGGTGTCAAAACCTGAACTGGAAATGGTTCTTCATGCTTTTATCTCCTCCCGTCTAGATGACTGTAACACACTTTTCACATGTTTGAACCAAAAAGCCCTTTATGGCCTTCAGCTGGTCCAGAACTCTGCAGCGAGGCTCCTCACTGGAGCAAACAGAAAAGATCACATCACTCCTATTCTGAGGTCTCTGCACTGGTTACCTGTTAAATGTAGAGTTCATTTTAAAATCCTGACTCTAACTTTCAGGGCCCTACATGGTCAAGCTCCTCTTTATGTTACTGAACTGATAAAGCCGTACGCTCCAACCCGAGCTCTCAGGTCCACAGACCAGAATCTCCTAACAGTTCCAAGGACCAGATTTAAAAGTCGAGGTGATCGCTCCTTCCAGTCTGTTGCACCGCGACTTTGGAATGACCTTCCTTTAGTTTTACGCTGTATAGACAGTCTGGACTCCTTTAAAAAGCAGTTGAAGACCCAATTATTCAAAACTGCTTTTAAATAACTCTTTTGTGTTCTCTTGTTGTTGTTTAATGATTTTGATTTGTAATGATATTTTGTTTGTTTTATTAATTTTATTTGTTTTATCATGTTTGATTCTGTTTTCTGTGAAGCACTTTGTGATTTTTTCTGTGAAAGGTGCTATAGAAATAAACTTTACTTACTTACTTTACTTACTTTTGGATTAATTCCTGCATCAATGCAGCGTGGCATGGAGGCGATCAGCCTGTGGCACTGCTGAGGTGTGATGGAAGCCCAGGTTGCTTTGATAGCAGCCTCCAGGTCATTGTTGGGTCTGGTGTCTCTCATCTTCCTTTTGACAATCCCTCATAGATTATCTATGGGGTTCAGGTCAGGTCAGTCTGCTGGCCAATCAGAGCTCAGTAACACCAATTGTCATTGAAGCAGCATTTGGTACCTTTGTCAGTGTGAGCTCCCCCAAATTCTTGAATACATTTTGCTTGACAATCCTTTCAAGGCTGCAGTTATCCCTGTTGCTGGTGCAGTTTCTCCTACCACACTTTTTCCTTCTACTCGACCTTCTATAAATATGCTTAGACACAAAATTCTGAACAACCAGCGTCTTTAGTAATGGCCTTTTGTGGCTTCCCCTCAGAGGTGGGTAGAATACCCAAAAAATGTACTTAAGTAAGAGTAGCACTACTTCAACATATTTTTACTCAATTAAAAGTAAAAAGGTTGCTGTCCCAAAAAATACTTGAGTATGAGTAAAAAATGATCTGGTAAAAAGTCTACTTGAGTACTGAGTAACATCCATCTGATTTTTTTTTTTATTATGTCATCAGACATACAAAAAAATAAAGTTTGGGGGAAATTATATCTTAAAGGCTAAAATAAACACTGATACAAATGCATAACATGATATCAAAACAGTACATTTTAAACAGAAGAAACACTTTTCAAAGTATATTTTTTTAAATATAATGTCAAAACTTAGTAGAGCTAGCTTTGTGGCAATAAATCTAGCTATCTATTTAGCTAGCTAGCTGTGTCTAGCTTTTGTACAAGCTAGACAGTGTTGCCAGATGTATGATAATTATCGTATTTGTAGGATAATTTAGCACTCTGTACGATCAATAATTCCATAAATACGATAATATGAGCCCTTTGTGGTATGGAATTTGTGTAAGAGATGCTTGTTTAAATCATTGCGTTAGATTCAGTGGCGGCTGGTGAAAATATTTTTTGGAGGGGCGCATTTTGGAAAGTTGGTTTTTTAGATGCAATCTAACCACATATCGTCAGAGTACCACTCATATGCATCACAATACTTTAAAATATTAAATTAAAGCAAAACTACAAGGTTTTACTACCAACCTCCTTCAAGTGGCACTTTTCTTGGTCTGTTCTCCTGGAGAACGGCTCACTTTGTAGTGATGCAACTGAATTATTTCTTCTCTCCATTTCTAACTCACACGACACGTTGTTGCTGCTACTGAAAGTGAAACCAAAACGAGCGCTCTGTAGAGCTTCCGGCCAGGTCAACAACAACATCCTCCCGTTCTTCTGAGTAATTCATAACGTTTTTCTTTTCTTTCCTTTTTTTACTGTATTTATGATCACTTATCAGTGTGTTAGAGTGCCATAATTCATGATAAAAATAAAAACTAAAGTAAATACTTAAATAATAAGCCATTATTCCTCTGGTTTTGACTGTGCCGTTGTGCGCATGTGTCACAGGGACGCTGAGCCCTGCGTCCCGATCGGTCTCCTATTTTTTGCACTCAGTGCGCATGCGGCAGGAAAAATTTCAAGTGCGCATGCGTCAGGAGCAGAAAACACAGCGGTATGTTGGGACGGTGTCCCGTCCAGACATGCGCAGTAGACCCCAAAGAAACACGACCTATCGGTCTGGTAAAAAATAGTTAGAAAACCTTTCTAAACTACACCTAAATGCAGATTATACACAGCACTTATAATGGATGGCTCGTTTAATTTTATTTTCATGTTAGTTTTTTATATTTTGTGATCACTATTTCTCTTCTTCTTCCTCTTGGGACAGGTGGGGCGGCGCCCGAGCGCCCCCTATGGACGGGCTGCCACTGGTTAGATTATTTAAAGCTAAAAGATTATAATTTTGCACAGTGTTTGATTACTGATATTAAAACTGTGGGTCGTCAGGCTGTAACTTAGTAGTGTACGATAATTTTTCTTAAATACAATAATTTTAAGAACCTGGTACGATACTGTCACTCCCTGCTGTGAGACCACCTCTTTTCTCACTTCCTGTTTTATTCTGAAGTCTCCCTCCTGTTTCAGTTCTGTTTCCAGTTTCTCATTACTCTGATTCCTTACAGCTGTTTGTGTTTGTATTTAAACCAGTCTCTCCTCTCTTTCAGTTGCCAGTTCGTTAGTTTCCAGACTCTCGTCCCAGCCTCAGTTTAGATCTTTGTGCCTTGACCTCTTCGATTCATAGTTTAGAACTTTGTGCTTTGACCCTTTTTCTGGATTTTGGATTACCCTTTTGCCTCACGATTTGCATTATTCTGCCTGACCTTTTAATAAAGGGATTTTTGTGATCACTTTAACCTGCATTTGAGTTCTCCTTCGTACCTGCTTAACAGATACTTTAACATTTCTAATCTGGCAACACTGAAGCTGGATAAAGATAGCTTAGCTAGCTAGCTAGAAAATGAGAGTCGGAAAACAAAGCTGGTGCAGAAACACGTGTTCTCCTTTATTAAAGTGTAGATCTGGTGTATCTTTGTTAAAACATGTTTGTTTTTCTGTAAAGTTACTTGAGGATTCAGAGATTTTACTCAAGAGTAGTGGTACTTAAAAATAATTCTCAAGTAAGAGTAAAAAGTATGGTGAAGTAAAACTACTCATAAAAGAAATTTTTTTTCAAAAAGTTACTCAAGTAAATGTAACTGAGTAAACGTAACTAGTTACCCCTTGTGGAGGACATCTGTCAAGTCGGCAGTCTTCCCCATGATTGTACTGACCCAGACAGAGAAACCATTTAAAGGCTCGGGAAACCTGTGCAGGTGTTTTGAGTTAATTAGCTGAGTAGAGTTTACAATATTAAACTTTTTCACAATACTGTGGTTTTCATTATCATCAAATTTACTAGAAACACACACATACCCAACATTTATGCACCACCACCTCCATGTAAAATATTGGGGACATGTTTATGACTAGAAGAAAAAAAAACACCTGAGATAATTTTTATGTGCATTTCTGTTGAGCCATGTAGTTTTTACCTTGCTTCAGTTGTTACCCATTTCTAAGGTATTTAGTTGTAATAGGGTTTATGCACGGTCACTTCCTGGTTGCGATAGACTGTGCCCCTCCCTTCCGGTTCAACGCTGTTCCCACACAAACTGGACAAAATGGATTTTTTAACCTGTTTTCTTCAAGACCTCCCACGCATCACGGTAAACGATGTCCACCGGATTTTTGAAAAACACACAGAGACGTCTGCGAGCAAGCGGGTGAAGGACTTTAAGCTGTATATAACCAGCTTTATTCATGAAATTGAAGGTAAGCTAACAGCGTTAGCTCGTAGCTTCCATCATCAAAAAAACAGTGAGACAGATCTATATAGCCGTGATCGTGGGCTCCAACTGCTTCCCAACTTTCAACTTTCTCTGGTCTAGCTGTACGTTATCAAACACCAAGTCTTCATTCACCAAAAGAATAGTTGTTCCAGTGAAATAACACACGAACGGCGCCGCGCCTCCTTCTTTAGCCTCCTCCACTCGGCTCTTTACTGTGCTGCAAAGCGTCGACTGCAGACACGGTGTGGTTAGAAATGATCACGTTTTCTCTTCTTAAGTTCACAATCCTTCCTTTTTGTAGTTATTTATTCAGTGGAAATGTGTGGAAACGGACTGATGAATTATATTCAGCTGATGCGGTACACAACGGAGCACAGCAGTGTTCAGCTGTCGAGGCTTCCCGTCCGCTGATACTTATATGATGGCTTCATTTCTTAGTGCTATAATATATATATCATACTGTACTATACTATACTATTACTCGTTTTGATTATAAACAATATCTTTAGCTGGAAATGCACTCTAACTCTGGAAATCTTCACGTTTCAAATGGAACCGGAAATGGTCCCACGAGTTAATTTTAAACCGGAAGTTCTACTAAGTACTCTGTGCATAAAGCCCATTAGAGTGTAGAAATAAAGGCGTGGTCTTGTAAACGCAGTGTTTTGGATTCACTTTTCATGGAGAAAGTCAACTTTCATGTAAGTTAGTTTGTCCTTTTTCAGTCTGTCAGTCAGAATGTGACCTGTCAATAAAAAGCACTAAATTTAGCCCATTTTGAAGTGCAATGTGAATTTTCACAAGGACATACATCTGTCAGTGCAAGTTACTTCATCAAAAAAAAATCTTATGTAACAGATGCACACTTTCACCAGACAGCACTCGTATTTGTGTCTTAGCCCACTCACTAGATGTGGTATTATTGTGGCCTTTTAGTCCTAAATGTGTGATGAAAACATGCTTGAAAGACGTGTCAGTATTTTAATGTGCTTTTCCCTTTTAGAGTCTACCCAAAGAAAAATAATTAAAAATGGATGCTGGATAAGTATGAGACGAAATCGGGGATGAATGTTTAGGTTTTAGGCCATTAGAGAAGTGGGCATGTACATCAGGGATGAAAAAGCAACATTAAATGTGTTTTATGCAACAAAATTTTTACACACCTGACAAAAAATATTGAAAAAAAAAGATTTTTATACATCATTACCAAATTAAATCCAGTTGCAAAATGAATGTTTTCATTAAGTCAGGATAGATAATAAAGCAGCAAAAACCTTAAATAGACACAATGAAGCTATTAGCCACCCTTCATTTGATAGGTTTATGTACTGGTTTCGGCTGCATGGTGGCGCAGTTGGTTAGCACTGTTGCCTCGCAGCAAGGAGGTCGTGGGTTCGCGTCCCAGCTCTGCGGCCTCTCTGCGTGGAGTTTGCATGTTCTCCTCGTGCGTGCGTGGGTTTTCTCCGGGTACTCCGGTTTCCTCCCACAGTCCAAAGACATGACTGTCAGGCTAAATGGGCTGGTAAATTGTCCTTAGGTGTGAGTGGGTGTGTGGTTGTTTGTCTCGTTCGTCTCTGTGTGGCCCTGCGATGGACTGGCGACCCGTCCAGGGTGTCCCCCGCCTCTCGCCCCTTGACCGCTGGAGATAGGCGCCAGCTCCCCCGCGACCCTCTGTGGAGGAATAAGCGGCTACAGAAAATGGATGGATGGATGGATGTACTGGTTTCTGATGTAGATGTGATCCTTTTTAATATTTATCATCTGTTTTATGTGTTTGTTTGTTTACTGCTTTGTCAACCAAAGAAATATATATATTTTAATCACACTGGAACAGGTTTATGAGGAATGCTTTACATTTTTACCGGAGTCTTTTTGTTCTCTAATGCTCAATAGTCTGTCTTATCCAGGAGGTGTCCTTCCTGTATCAAACCGCCCACTCAATTCAATAATTAGCTGTGCTTGTTCAGGTGTAATAATGTGTCGGGCACAGGCAGGTGTTAACAGATACAATCTGTTCTTTAGCATGTAAAGAACCTCCTGTCGTGCCCAATAACTCACTCACTTAGTTACAAAAAGTCATTGTCACTGTGTGACTGTGCAGTGACATGCACACACACTCGCGCACACACACATGCACATCTCTGTTCACTGTAATCATGTTGGTGTGTGGCTCTCATCGTAGTCCTTTACAATTGTGCCCCCTCTTGGTGGTTGTTGTAACTGGAGCTGAAAGATGAGGATGAAAACTGCAGCTGCCTCTAACAAAATCCCCTCTCCAGCCTCTACTTTGGTGTGTTGCTTACATTTATAGCTGATTTAATATCAGTTATAATTATTAATAACAAATCCTCCAATAAAACATTTATTTTTCATACTAGTTTTAATGTATTTTGTTTTTTTATGGCAAATCTGCTAATGTACCAGAAAATTATATGTTATATATTTTTTAACTCCCACAATATATTATGTTCTATCATCCTGAGACCCTAAATTTTCATATAAGAACTGGATTTATTTCTCAGGGAGACTTTGTTTTAATTGTCTTTTATTAGATCATTTGTTTACTTTAAAAATGTATTCATTTTTTAATTGTATTTTGAATTAGAAATTGTTTACAAACAATGCTAGGACTTTGGGCTTATAATGTCAAAGGTCTGTGAGACCTCTACCACTTTACCAGGTTTAGCACTTTCCTCAAAAACATTCGTATCATATCATATTTGTGATATTTCCCTCTGGTGGTGGATTTAGGTACTGCAGGTGGCAAACAATAATTTCCTTTATTTGTATTATTGCTGTCCTAATATATAACTTCAACAAATATAATATACAAATGATTGGTATATTTAACATAAGCATTAACATTATTAAATGTTAAAAAAAATCTGAGTTTTTGGATTATTGCATATGTCAAGGATTTAAAGGGTTAAAATGAGGTCAATATGGAATCAAATTAAATACATTTAAGCTTCAGCCACAAAAATCATACAACAAACTTGTTGTTCTGAGTGCCTAAATATGTCACACCATCTAAAATAGCATAAATATTTGTGTCATATATCAAACCCCACACAACTGTATTAATTATTTGATGAGTCATTATGATCCATGTTGTGATTTTTCTCAGAGAGTACAGTCTCCTTATCTGGTATGATATTCAAGCATTGTTGAGATTATCTGCTTTGGGACAGACTTGTTACATCAAACAGTGAGTCATGACTGACCCGTGGCAAACAACTCTTTTCTGTTTGTCGATTTAAATTTCTTTTTATGAGCAACCCGAAAGGGAAAGAGTTACAGCTCATGTCATGTAAACCAACGTTCCTGACGTGGATGCAGCCTGGGACTTCCTCCTGCTGTTTCTATCGTCGTATCCTATCTCAGCTTGTCGGTGTTCAATGAAGACAAAAAGAATCCCAAAAAATAGAAATCATGAGGAAACCGATCTCTATCTTTCCGCAATAACGTGGCTATAAAAAATGACAAAGAATTGCAGTATTTTATGCTGAAGAGATTGTCCATTGAGTTAGTTAAACAAATTAGTGTGAAAAAGAAGAAAAAAGCAAGAGTGGAAATAAAAGCAGAGGATGTGCAGGAATCAATGGTGAGCAGCTATATTTGCCATTGTCCAGTTAGACAGGAGGAGACCAGAGCTCACTAATGACCTGACATTTACACACGCTGAACTCCTGATTGCGATTACATTGTGTGGTTGTGTGTGTTTGTGCGGGTGTGCGCGTGTGTGAGAGAGACAGAGGGAGACAAGCATGCAAGGCAGAATTAATGACAAAAAGAATGGAATAAAAGAGATGGTTGGTTTGTTGGGTTTCACATGTCTCCTCCTGTTAATGGACTCATCAATAAAAACGCAGGTTTAAAGAAGAAAGACGGGGACGTTTGAAAAGCAGCAGAAAAACGACACGAGAGCCGAGAAATGAATGAATCAGCCAAGTTTACTCAAAAATATGAAAATACCCAGTCATTTTGTGAATTACTTCAACTAGAAGAGTTTTACATGGTTTAAGTTATCAACATAAAGAGAAATTAGACGTAAATGTAACTCAGACATTAAAACTGGAAAAGGACTAGCGCCCCCTGTAGGCTGGTTTCAACATCCCACTTCTATGAGATGGAGTAGATGCCTATAGCTAGCCACCTACTCTAAAGACTTGTCGACAGAACCAAAACACGCCCTTCAAAATAAAAGCCTAAATGGCCTGAGTAACACAGAATTAAAGTGAGAACCAAAATAGTGTGTCAAAGAATTACATATGAATTGTTAAGTAAAAATAAGTTTTTTAATTAGCAATATCAATATTTACTTATGAATTAGTTTTTTTGTTTGTTTTTAAGAGTGATTTTTTTTTTTTTTTTAGCTTTTGAATTTTAAACTTTTGCTTCTAAAATGTTCTTTTTAGGGGTGCACCGTTCGATCGGGCTCGATCACGTTAATTTGAGGGGATTGTAAATCGACCATATTCCCATCCGATCGTCGATCTTGGTTCTAGGCTTTTAAATCAGCTTTTTTCTCCTGTTCCCGGGAGGTGCAGACTGCCTCCCTCCCTTCCGCGCGCTACATCACGTCTGTGCTACACTCAGGGTTTCCCCCAGCGCTTTATAAGCCTGGCGGCCCGCCAGACTTTCATCGGACCCCGCCAGGCTATAAACCTCAGAGAAGTTGTACCCCGAGACGAAAGCTAACAGCTGCTAGCGCGGCTGCTAACGCTTCAAACTACAACAAAGTGAGCTGGTTCAGCTCTCCACTCGTCTCTTTCTCTATAGTTGCAGTCCGTATGACAGAAAAAGCAAAAACTGAGTTTATTTTATTGAGCAATTGTCTGAACCGGACAGCGTCGCCGGTGGCGGTAGCTTCAGCGTGCATCGGACACAACTTGAGGCTAAATGCAGAACGTATCTTTCCAGCGTGTCTCTCATTAGAGGGGCACGGGGGAGAACTGTCCCGTGGCCGTGATCTAACAGCAATGACTCCGCGTTTAATCGGTAGATTATCCCATAGTTTAGCTGCTATGTCCTCGTTTTTACGAGGTGCATTAAATGCACCATAAGTAAAATCTACGGGAGCCGAGTAGTCAGGTGGCGCGCAGCTGCAGTTAGAAAACCTGTAAGGTGACGAGATGAGCAGCATTAAGTGAATCTGGATGATTTCTGCTCTGTTAGTCAGTATAGAGACACTATGTTGAAGTTATTTACACAATGCACAGAGTTAATGCTGGAAGTGTTTATTAGAGGAGGTTTAACAAGTGTTTTAGTAAAATTAAAGGCAGAAAGTACTATTAATTAAAGGAGGACCTGAGAAAAGAACTTTGTTAATGGTTCACATCTCGTTTTATTTTTAAGAGGCACCTTTTTTAATTGGCTTTATTAATTAATTGTTTATATTTTATATTTATATATATATATATATATAATTTTTATATGAGAGGACACTACCTCATGTTTTGTGAGTATTCATTCAATTTACTGAATAAAAATGGAAACATTAAAGTAATTGGCTTCTAGTTATGAAAAATACGTGATCGGCAAAAAAAATCGAGATCGGCAGGAAAGGTTGTCTAAAGATCGGTGATCGGCCAGAAAACTGCAATCGGTGCACCCCTAGTTCTTTTTAGTAGTTTTATTTGTGTATTTTCTGTGTGTTTCGGTATTTAATTTTTTGGGTTGATTTTGGCACAAATCGTATCCCATACACTGCATCTATACTAATAAATGTGTTGTTAAAAATAAAAAATACATCTTGGATGATACTTGTAGGTGCTGACTCACAAAGTTCCTGCTGTTTGTTCATACATTTGTCATTTTCTCCTTAGCTGTGATTAGCTTCAAAACACCATGATTGGATGCAGGTGAGTAGGTGGGATGTTGCCTCCCTATACTTTGCTGTATGTCAGCAGCCTAGTGCTTAAATTACTTGTCTACGTCCTGCAGAAGTCTGGTAATCTACCATTCATTTGAATCAGGTGTGATGAAGCAGAGAAAGAAGCTTTGTGACCTGGCCAAGCTTTAGATTCACCACTTAACAGTTTAGTTGGAGTCATGGCTGGTCCTTAAGTCTAGTGTTTGCCGAAAATGTGGATGGAAAAGCATCTACAACCTTAGAAAACAGAGTTATCTGATCAAGTGACTGGCTGACCTCATGCCTGTTGATCGGGGGCATCCAAAGTGGAGCCTGAGGCCATTTTTGGCCAGACAGCACAGGCTGATGCAGAAAGATGCTTTTTAATATAATTTTTTATTTCAAATATTTTTTACTAATGTGCAGCCCAGAAAAAATGCAGAAAAATGTTCAAGTACAAAACAAAAATGTTTCTTCTAAAACCACAGCTTTTGCTTTAATTCAACTTCAAGTTAAATAGAACCAAAGATTAAACCTGACTTGTACTGTTCATAAAACTTGACTCAACACACACACAAAAACTACTGAAGAAAGCGGGGCACATTTTCTATTTATTGTTGATGATTATGGGATTAGTTATATTTATTCAAGAACAAGAAAACAATCAACCCATCAAATCCTTCAGATTTTTTTTTAAATTAAAGCAGATGTAAGAGGCACTTTTTAGATTTGCAATATACTTTATTTGATTAAAATATTGCATATTCAATGCATTGAGCAGTGCTTTTTCAGTTTTAGAAAATCCAAGTTATCTGGCTGATGAGTAAATTGAAATTTGTGATTTTGGCAGACATCTTGAAAACGTTGGGGACATCAATGCTGCAGATACTAAAGCACACGACCTGACAAAACCAGAGCTTATCAAAAAAGTTTTACATTTTTAATCCTAAAAGACATGAATCCCACTGAGACAATGATGCGTGACGACAAAATAACAAACATCTCCTCCATCTTCAAATACAGAGGACTCTGTGGGAAGAACATTAGGATTATAACAGCATGATGGAAGCATTTATGATCATACAAAATAAACAGAACCGTGAGTTAATGCAAGAGGAGCAGGTGCATCACCAGCAAAGCAAGAAGATCCTCATAGAATGCACAAATGAAGATGGAGGAGTGTCAGCCAATGGGTTCACAGGGAAGAAGAGTAAACAAACAGGATGTTTCAGCAAAAGATGAACAAGCTGACTGATGAAGAGCTCACATGCAGCAACACACACCTTTAAACCCACAACATTTGTATCCTCTTCATAACTATTTGTTTCCTTCACAGTCATTAGAGTCATTTTAGTCACATGTTCTGTTTTTGTCTTGTAACAAAAGACATTTAGACACAAATTTTGGAACCATTTATCTGAAGTTAATCCGTGATTACGCCCTAACTCCTGTCTGAACGCACATTATTATAAAATAAACTATTTTTGAGTTTCTGATTTTGGTCCATTTTATGGGCCCACCTGCCATCACTTTGCCCCTACAGCAAGAAAAATCTTCCTTTATCTCTCATATCTCAGAATGCCTTGGCTGACCGCATCCCAATCCATATCCTTAGGCCCACACTGAGAGTAATCTCTCCCCCCTTCTTTTACATCAACCCCTTATCCTGATATTCCTCCCAGCCTCCGCCTATCTCCCCAGCCCTGTCCTTATTTCTCCGCCGAGCTCAAGTGAACCATTGTCCTTGCCCGGCTCATTGACGGTGCCACTAAATCATACTGGATTCTTTCTCACACAGAGCATTACCTTACCTCGCTGTTACTGCTGGCATTGGCCCACTGGCAACAGGGTTCCGCATCATTCTGCTAACTGCTCCCGTGCTGCCACCGCACGCACATACAGAGACACAGACCAATTCACATGCACGCACACACACACACACACACACACACCCTAGATTATTCTCAGCATGCAGGGAGAGAATAAATGACTCCTATGTTGGCCGGCCACAGGCTCACAGAGCCTGGAGGGAAAATGATCCATCTGAGAGCCCTGCGACATGGGCCGGGGTTTGGGGGGGATAACTGACAAAACCAAAGGCCACCTAAAAATTGAATCATGGCTATTTCTAGAATACATGCTACAATATCATTACGGCTGGAGAAAAATATCAAGATTCATAATGCGGTTTCTGGATATAACATTAAAAAAATACAACTTTTAAAAGGATTTTTACTTCTCAAAACAAATTATTAATACAGGGAGCGTTAAATCCAACCACAGAAGTTTATTATTGTTCATAAGCATCTGATTAGTGAGCCGACAAGATGAGGCAGACAGCAACATTATGTCGTGGTTAGCGCCATCTGCTACACAACAGGAGGAGGAGGATCTATCTGTCTGGAAATTACCTGCTGATGGGCGACACCTGGAGGGGACGTGAGACTCAGACTGAGGAGCTGAGAAACACTTGTCATATTTTCTTCACGTAAAATGACGCGGTTTTGTACATTTTTGAAGTTGGATGAGAAAACTCCTAATAAAGACTAGACACGTGGTTTTAGTCAAACATCGTCGTCTCCTATAAATTCCTTATTACCTGTTGAAAAGCTTTTAGTTTAATTGATCGGATCAGAAAGAGAACAGGAAGTGTTTTACCCTTCGTTTGACAGCTGAACAACTGCAGCACATGTCTTCCCAGAATTCACTGCAGCTGATGCTCAGAGAAAAGTGCTGGCTTTACAGATGTTCTGCTATAAAGTAGCTTGTCGTTGACACAGTTTATTATTAGCTCACCTTCTATTATTTTATTTTTAAAAAGTAAGTTTCCAGGAAAAGGATGCAGCGAGAGAGAGAAATCATTTAATGATCAATCCTGTCAAAGTTTCAAGAATCGTCTGGAATTGTTCCGATTTCTAATCAGCTGATTTGTAGTTGAACATTTATAAATTCTTCCCCTCCGTTTATGGCTAAACCTTAATTATGTCACTTTATTCGGTATTTTCTAATCAGACGTCAAAGGAGGAGGGAGTCAGTTTATGGCCTGGGTGTGCTGAGCCGCCGCTTTGTTTTAAATCTGCCTAATAATATGCAGATGTGAGACAAAATAAATCACTGCAATAAATCCACCTGACTAGCATCATAAAGATCTCACTCGTGAAACCTTGACCCATAAAACGTGGTGCTACCTTAAGCTGTTTTCATGTCGTTTATCCCGACACGGATGTTGACATGTCCAGACACGCCTCATATGTGGGTCAACATTTGGAAAATTAGGCAGCTAAACGTCAAATCCTTTAAGGGCAGGAAAGGTAACCGCGTCTGTCGCATTCGCTACCTGTGCTGCATTGTATCTGTGGATATGAGGGGAAACCCCCCGCTGCAGTTGTTGTGCGAGCTATTTTTTATAAGCTTCAGATGTTTTAAGTCTAAAATCAGCAGGACAAAGTTAATCACAGTAATCAGAGCTGAGGCTTCAGATAGAAGATGGTGTGAATCGTAGCTGTTATTAATAGTCTGCTGGAGTTTTGCGGCGTCTGCGAGGAGGCCTTCCACTCTCTCCCACCCTCTCACCAACTGTCTGTTCTCTTAATTGGAGCTGGGAGTCCAGGACCCCATCTGACCACTGCACACACCCCTGGGAAGCAGCTAGGTACAACTTGACTCTGCGTGGGTGTGTTGTGTGTGTGAATCTTTGAGTGTTTGAGAAAAGGAAATAAAGAGAAAGATGAGAGCTTTGGAGAGAAAAGTCATAGCCTACAAAGCCGTAAGGCTGTGAACATAAGACAGACTAAGATAGATCAGGATGTTGAAACCTTCTAATAAGTCTTAATACAGAATAAAGTCATGATTAGGAATTATCCCCCATTCACCTCTTAGAAGGCTAAATAAAACTGAGTATTAATTCAACACATCCAGTAAAAGGAGGGAAGATGTTTGTGCATAAAACATTGAAACAGCGAAAGTATTCACGCAAGTTGTTGCGTTTGATCATTTATTAACCAAATCAAAATATGTATCTGTTGTATTTTTTTTTACTTTAGAAACTGATCTATCGATTAAATTATTCACTTAAATTCATAAACTGTCTCTTATCCGCTCACTATAAATTGATCTTGTTAATAAGGACTTGTGTGCAGCTACTTCATGTTTATTGATTTTTCTCAATTTATTCTTAAATTTATTATTTTTTTCTGCTTGTATTTATTTATATTGATATTGAAGATTTAGAGGGTAAATGTGTAATTGCCCGTCTTGAGCTGCCTAAGATTTTAATTTTACAAGCAGGTCCTCCGAGCTACAGAGAATTATTCATTTATCGATTGAAAAACGGTTTAATCAGGGAAAATCAACGTGGCATTTCTTAATTGATTATGGTATTGACTGAATAAATGCAAGTTCTGAGTGCATTAAGCTGTGCCCCGTGCACACGCTGGATTAAATCACACCTTCCTCATCGGTTTTTAAAATCTGAAGGAATGATCTGACCGTCGGGTTTGACGGCAATAAATGAGCTCGGTTAGACTCTGGATCTGTGACGGTGTGTGAATGGCTCCCTCCATCTTTTCAGGTCAATCTCTTCATTAATAAATAAGCTGTCTTTATCTATTAGCTCTAAATAAATTATAATCACATCTTGTACATGCGTGTGCACGCTCAAGTGAGCTCTTCTCCGGTTGGAGCCTGGCAGGACAGATTCCCTTGATCTTTCAGATCTAGCAGGAATCCGGCTGCATCACAAGATAATTATTAAGCCTCAGGTAGGGAGACAAGCGTGTGTTTGAAATGCAAAATGCATTGTTGCTTAACCTGATTCACATCATCAAATTTACCATCACAAAGCAAGAAGGTGAGACTTGTTTCTCTTCGATTGCCTGAACTTTGTAATCAAAGACTGAAAAGACTTTTTAAAATATAAGTAGGTAAACTATTCAACTGCCTGAAGGTACAGATTCTTGGCAGCAGCTTCACACATTTTCCCATCATGCCACATATTTTAAATTAGCAAAGAAATCCGAATGTGCTTCACAGATGCATCTGTTGATTTGTTTAGTGGTTCCTGTCCCAACCCTCCAGCAGAACCCGGTCCAGTTCGGGTTGAAGTGCTGCAGACAGTTTTGTCAGACTCTTCTGAGTCACTCTCTTCCTTTAGTTTCCAGAATGGCCTTCGTTTGGAGAAACAGCATCTATTTCCCACAGGAGTCTAGTCTGAGCACAGCCAAGAACAGAGTTTATTGCCACCATCTTAAAAACAGCTGATCTACACAATTTCTCTGAATGGAACATCAGATTCATACTGTATAAGTTATTAATCAGTATGGTGAGATTGTCAGCATGCAGCATGAAAGAAAATAAATAAAAGGCGGTATGAAAAAGTAATGAGAAATACATTGTTAAATCTCTTTCATCGCTGTTATGGATAACTCCATTTTTTGGCGGGTAATTAAACACATTGCAGGTGGAAACATGAAATAATCACAGTTCATTACTGTTTGTTCAATTGTAAACAACACTGATATAATTAACAATCGTGTGAGCAGAGGACAGCTCTAATTACTTGTTACTATTTGTTTATTAGTGGCAGTAGGCACTGGTTTTAATGGAGCTCATGGAAGCAAACCTATGATAAAGTGTACAAATGAACAAATTATGAAAAGAGACAGGCGGCGACACCGGGAAAAAAAGGGAAAATGACAGGTTGAAGAGAAGTGAGGATGGCATTACATATTCATTAGTGTTTTCCACTTGCTCCATTACTATCAGGCTGTTGGTGCTTTTTATTTTTCCCCATTTCTGTTCGAAGCTTGCACAAACAAAAGCTTCGGGATTGTTTCTCTCCCTCTTGTTAAACCACCATGAGTGAGAGCTTAATGAGGAGAAAGGTGAGCGAGGTATAAGAACAACAAAAAGACAGAAGAGAAAGAAGGGCCAAGCAAAGCAGTAGCTATGCTAATGGACTTAATGGGTTTATTGACTGTGACTGATAATGTCCCTCCTCCTCCACCTGCACCAACGCTCAGCTGGAACACGCGTGTACAGAGTAGGGTGTAGAGTGGTTTCATGGTGGGTAGAGAGGCTTTTAGGGATTTCCTTTATCTTTCCCTCTGGATGTCTGTAATTAGGTGGATTAGTTTCAGTTCCCTTTTTTTCTGCTGTCTTTTGGGCTTTTAAAGACTTCTCACCACTGTAAAGGCTGTAAATACTATTAAAAGCATGATTAACAGTGTTTAATAAATGGTGCAAAATGACAAACCTGAGTCACTTCTCTGACTCCAGGCGTCAGTTCTCAGATGAAAGCTTTAGCAAAACATTCAAATTAACATTCAAACAAACTGTCAATTTGAATGTTTAACTGAACAAATACAATTAAGTGTTGCAGATACTTTTTTCCTCCATTGGTTAACTTTTAATTTACATTCTAGACCAGCTGTGTCCTTACATTTTATAATGCAACAATTATTTTAATGTATTTATATTTTTATCTGCTCAACAATACTTGCATGTTAAGCATGCAATAGTTTTATTTATTTATTTTTTAAATTTTTTATTTTTTTTTTGTAAATCTTTGTAGATATGAGACATTAAAAGTGTCCTTTGCTGTCTAGTTTTCTTAATCTTGAAACAATTTTAGTTCAGTATAAGATCAAACTTTATTGATCCCACAATGGGGAAATGTGTGCGTTACCACAGCTGGTTACACATACAAGAAATGAAATACAAGTAAGAATAGAAGAACAAGAGAACAGGTATTTACAACATTAAACCACATACTCTATACATTGCTCATGATGACATTATGACGTGTTACAGTCTGACTGCTGTTGGGATAAATGATCTGCGGAAGCGTTCCTTCCTACAGCGGGGATGTATCAGTCCCTGACTAAAGGAGCTGCCCAGTACACTCACAGACTCATACAGGGGGATGTGGGTTGGTCATGATCCGCATCAGCTTTGTTAACATCCTCCACTCACCCACCACCACCACAGACTCCAGAGGACCTCCCAACACAGAGCTAGACTTCGTCACCAGTTTGTCAATTCTGTGCCTGTCCCTATCGGTGCATCCGCTTCCCCAGCAGGCCACTGCATAGAAGAGGGCAGTTGCGACCACTGAGTCGTAGAAAGTCTTTAGCAAGGGCCTGCAGACTCCAAAGGACCTCAGTCTCCTCAACAGGTGGAGTCAGCACTGGCCCTTCCTATACAGGACATCTGTGTGTGTAGACCAGTCCAGTTTATTGTTGAGGTGAACACCCAGAAACTTATGAGTTCACTACCTCAATGACTTTTCCCTGGATGTTCACTGGCGTTGCAGGAGGGGACTTCTTCCTGAAGTCTATTACCATCTCTTTTGTCTTGCTGGCGTTGATGTGGAGAGCGTTGTCCTCACACCAGCTGACAAAGACATTGATGACCCCTCTGTATTCCTGATCATTCCCGTCTGATGTGCATCCGATGATGGCTGTATCGTCTGAGAACTTCTGAAGGTGGTAGTAGTCCGGGTTATAGCGAAAATCTGATGTGTACAGGCTGAACAGGAATGGTGAGAGGACTATGCCCTGAGGTGCCCCCGTGCTGCAAACCACTTCTGATTTACAGTCCTGGAGCTTCACATACTGTGGTCAGTTGGTGAGGTAGTCAGTGGTCCATTCGATCAGTCGCTTGCTCCCTCCAGCTTCCCTCTCAGTAGTGCAGGTTGGATGGTGTTAAAAGCACTGGAGAAGTCAAAAACATGACCCTCACAGTGCTCCCTGCCTGCTCTATAGGTGAGAGCAACAATAACATGAAAATACAGTAAATGTAAAAAATATAATAAATAAATAAACTAAATACTTAGTAACCAACTTCTCAATTTTAAAAGTATTATTTTTCATTTATTTGCACTTTTGTTCTAAATGAGTGAAAAAGCTCTAAGTTTTAACTAAACGTGTCAAAGTCCAAAGAAATCATTTAAATTAAAAAGAAATGCGGGTTTTCCCTGCAGTGATCAATGGCTTGGTGGTAGAAACTGACCTCTGAACAGGTTATTCCAACATGCAGGAAAACCCATTAGTGTTTGTACTTTATCCTCAAGCTTTGCAATTTTAAGGCTGAAAAACCATGATGAGATTTTGTTTTGCTGAATCAGTCTGGACCTACACATTCATGAGCTGCTACGGTGTGTTAAATCAGAAGAACAAGACTCCAGAGTATTGCGATGGTGTGCTATAAAGTGGCAGCCACAACCCTTAATGATCTGCCTCAACTTCATAAGTTGAAGGTTTTAAGTAAGACCCAGTCCATTAGTAGGATCTCCCTCTGGCAAAAGGGTTCAAGCTGCTGGAACCAGTGGTGGTTCTAGTCCAACATTAGAGAGGGGGCCGGACGGGGGGGGGCCTTTTTAGAGGGACACATTCTAAAATAAAAAACTGCAAACATTGTCTTTAAGTATTTCAAATGTTAGTGTATAATGACAGCAATATAATAACAGCAATTCAGTTGCTTTGGACACAATAACTTCAATAAGTTTCAAAATAAAACAATTTTACAAAAATACTTTGATCTCTTGGTTATCATTTCAGTGACTACATGAAACCATATTTGTCTCTAATGCCTGAGACTTAGCACTTAGCAGGGGCACCACAAGGGGGCAAGCTTGCTGTCAGGGGGCCAACCTTGGCCCCCCTAGAACAGCTCCTGGCTGGAACCTAAACATTTATATTTATATTCATTAATAAACACACATTTATAGAGCATATTCATGGAGTCAAATGCTTTCAGTCTAAAATCTAATGAGTCTCACTAAAACACATAGGATAGAGAATTATTTATGTTATTTCTCAGGATCCCCACCTCTCAGTTGTTTTTTCTTGTTAATTCTCCTGGTGTTTCTAGCTCCCCTTTTCTAATATTTCCTCCTTAAAATGATTACCTGCCAGCTCACCCAAAAGAATGTTATCTCCTCTGTAATTCCCTCATTTTGTTTAATATCAAGTAAAAACACTGGCCGGTCCTGCAGTCCCTCGGTCATCTTATCAAGCTGTGGCATTTCCCCCTGGAGGCGTGTGACCTTTACCATGGAGCACAGCCCAGCCTTGCTTCTGCTAACTACTGACCCTCTCCAAAGGAGCTCATTAGCCAGCCACACTCAAAACTGCCACTTTCCAGACACTTGGACAATTAGACTCTGTACAAATACCACTGATACCCGAGAACTGCCAATAGCCGGGCACAGAGCAGGAGGGCAGAAACGGAGAAAACCTGAATGCATGACAGGAATACAGGAGTCTTTTAGATGCTGTGTGTTTTGTGTGCAAACAGATGTTCGCCCAGTTGGTGTTATGCTTGCTCAGGTAGGTTCCAGGTGATTACTGGAGAGTCAAATGGTTCTGATTCCAGAAGTGGGAATCTGTGCCTGTTAGACATTTATCTCCTTCAGTCTGAGCAGGCTGAACATGCAAAGGTGGAAAAGGCCGATGTGAGGAGAGCTGTGCAAATATGATCAGCTGCTTAAAAGTTCTGATTTTGTAACTTTGTCCTTTACAGGTTAAAAAATGTTATACAAGTAAACCTGGTCTGATATAAAAGAATAAAAGGTTCACAATGTCATGTCCCATGCCCCTTTGTGTCCTATATGGCGTTTTTGTCCTGTTCCATGTGCTCCTCCTCCTGTCTCACTGCACTAATCCTCCACAGGTGTGTCTCATCTCCCTGATCACCTCTCTCCCTATAAATGCTGTTCAGTTCTTCCTCATATCCTAATAGTTTTCCTGGTTTTGTCCTGTCGTCCTCCCTGTGGTTTTTATTCAGTTCTGCCACCAGTTAAGCTGGTTTGAGTTCACCTGCTGACTCTGCATCTTCTCCTGCACCTGGATCCTACTCAACACAACATGTGACACATGAAGTCGAACACAAAATCAATCCACTCCTTATGCATGACTTTAGGAGTAATACGTTACACTGAGATATGCAGACTTACATATCAGCCAAAATAAAAAAAAAATAGAATATTTTACTTAAGAATTTGAGTTTTAATGTAAACCATGATGCTTAGATGTATCAATATGTGTCCAATCCCTAAACTTAACCAAGTATTTATCAAATTAAAGTTTAACCAAGTATTTTCTATAACAGGGGTGTCAAACTCATTATGGTTCAGGGGCCACATGCAGACAAATTAGATGTCAAGTGGGCCGGACCAGTACAATCCTAAAATAATTACCTATAAATAACAAGTGCATGTTTTTCTCCTTGTTTTCATGCAAGAAAAATTACAAGTACATTTGAAAATCTTCACATTTATTCAAAAAACTCTTTTACAAAACACAAGATAAACAAATATTTCTTAAGACAATTGTGCAGAAGTACACAAAACTTTTATTGTCTTAAAATATTAATACTAAAAGATTTCCAACATGTGGAAACACCTGGATGAGAGAATCATTTTTTGCAGTGTTCAAACTGACCCACGGTCTGGTCTGGAGGCTCTGCCTCGTTTTCAATGAGGGCCTCTATTGTTTATAGACTAGTGTGGGTTTGGTACTGGTTTATCTTTTCAAATAGGGTTAGGGTCTGGGTTTGAGGAACTCAGTGTTTCATCTAAAACTGTATAAAAGCAGTTAAATCCAGGTGATGCTGACTGGACTCCATCCATTTCACCATGGTTTCATTTAGATCAGGTCTGAGGGAAAACCCAGATCTGGATCCAAACCAGGTCTTTGTTCTTCAGTGTCAGGACGGTACTGATCTGTGCGCCCAGCTGACGTCCTGTTCTAGTTAAAATTATCAGCTTCAGCTCAGCGATGCTGTAGCTGGCGTGCGTGTCGAGTGTTGAGCCAGAAACGAGCCAAAGGCACGGACCAGGACGCACAGAGCGCAAACGCTCCAGCTTGGGCACTGATCTCTGTGCGTAACGCGATCGGAAGCCCTGGCCTCACATTCCTGTGACTAGATGTACGGAGGATTCATCACTGACCAAGTTGACAGGCGCAGCGCGAGGAGGACGGCAAGTTCGGTGGCACGCTGCGGCTCTTCAGCTTGGCTCAGTCAGCTGTCATCCAACAAACGAACTTTGGATGCGACCTGCTGTTTCCATTGGTTGGAATAAACCTATAAGGCTAGAGACGTGCAGTTTCACCGCCGATCCTTTTCGGTTTTCGTGGTGAAAGGACGTAGCGGAGGGCTGAGTTTTATGGCGACCGCGTAGACAGGTGAAGCATTCAGGACTGATAACATCTGAAGCGAGTGGGGCAGGCTGGATCCTCCGAAGGAGGACCTTGGCACGGGCTGCGTGCGTCAAAGGTCTGATTTGAGCGTCTGGACAGCAGGAAATGATGCTGACAAGAGCTCAGCCTTGCTTCAAATGCAAGTTGCTTTAATTGCATTATTTTTTTACGCGTTATTTCTTTCATAATTACTTAATCATTATTAACGCGGGCTGCTTGGTGGCGCAGTTGGTTAGCACTGTTGCCTCGCAGCAAGGAGGTTGTGGGTTCGCGTCCCGGCTCTGCTGCCTCTCTGCGTGGAGTTTGCATGTTCTCCCCATGCGTGCGTGGGTTTTCTCCGGGTACTCCGGTTTTCCTCCCACAGTCCAAAGACATGACTGTCAGGCTAATTGGGCTGGTAAATTGTCCTTAGGTGTGAGTGGGTGTGTGGTTGTTTGTCTCGTTCGTCTCTGTGTGGCCCTGCGATGGACTGGCGACCTGTCCTGGGTGTCCCCCGCCTCTCGCCCCTTGACCGCTGGAGATAGGCACCAGCTCCCCCGCGACCCTCTGTGGAGGAATAAGCGGCTACAGAAAATGGATGGATGGATGGATTATTAACGCGTTAAAGTCCCAGGCCTAATTTTTTTATTTTCAAAACTCATCCAGCGGGCCGGATCGAACCCCTTAGTAGGACGGTTTTAGCCCGCGGGCCGTATGAATGACACCCCTGTTCTATACAGTTTAGTGAAAGTTAAATAAAGGGAAAGGGGCCAGGAAACCTTGTTTTACACTCCGCTTTGATCCCCACTAATATAAAAGCATATAAAACTGTAGTTTTATATTTAATCCTGATAAAGTTTTGTTATTTATCTTCACTGGATGAATAAAACTAACAAAACCAGTGAATACTACAGCCTTTTTGCACAGTTTAAGTGAACAGAAGCATAAAGTCCGATGACCTTTGGTTTGACATCCCAAAACCTCATTACAGAGCTGTATTGACCTTGTTATTTCAACAGGTTATGTAACAGCCACAAGTGCTGCCTTCAGAGCCAACAGTGCCTCTCATCTGCATCTCTAAAGGTTAAAATGATGTAAACGATTAAAAATTAACAGCTAACTCTCACCATTCATAAATGATCTGAAGCACATCTCTGTGGATGGTACTAGTGTAGCAAAAGGATCGGAAATTTAACTCTACCGGAGTTTTTCTTATCTTTCTTTGCACAAGACTAAAGGATTGATCAGAGGGAAGCATGACGTCCTGTCTTTAACTGACTGTCAGCTGTTTGAAGAGGCTGATGGCTCAGTGGGCTGTGACACTTATACGTAGCAACGCCTTTGAACTCAGCTGACAGTCATCCTGGGAATGTCATCCATAGTTTGTCTAATTCCCATTTATCCCTGTCACTCACTCTGACCACTGTCGACTGTCCAATTAAAAATAAATATTTTTAAAATTTTGACTTTTTTTGTAGAGTGGTCCTTTGATCATCAATAGCATTGTCTAATTTACAAAAGTTTTCCCTTCTCCCGCCCTGCCTGCTGACCCGACGGATCAAGCCCTGTGTTCACTGACGAGGTGAAGCAAAGACAAGGAAAAGTTAGGTGATCGGATAATGAGTGAGAAAGAGAGGCGAGCCATGTAGCTGGTAGATGGTAATATCCATCTAATTAAGCCAATTTAGATAAACCGGTGATTTAAAAAAATATATATATATATAAGCCTTTATTTAGAAGGTATGGCCAATTAGCATTTCCTTTGTGAAATCCTTCCTAATGAGCTAACTGACTTTGACATACAGCCTCTACATTGTCAGCTCTTCCTGAATTGTGTGTCCCGCAGCCTGAAAATACTCGACAATTCAGAGCATTTGGAGGTTACACGAAGAGCCGCCGTCTGTTTGTAGAAAAAGGTCAGAGTGCCGTACTCCACTTGACCCAGCAGATAAGTAGGAATGCAGCGTTCCATTCTTGCTGTCACTCTCTCGCTTTTTCTCGCTCTTTCACCAAAGCCCATCTGAAAATGGTGAAACACTGTGTGACTGCCTCTTCGGCAAACAATCTCTAATCCTATCACCTCATCTCCAGTCTCCCGTTAATCCAGGACAGAGAAAACATTAGAGGACGAGGGGAGAGGCAGACATGGCGGAGAATACTAATCTGTAGCAACATTTAGAATGGTCTGCACCAAACGGTTTGATGTACTCTCTGGTTTGTTGGTTTGCAAATTATCCACCACAGCCTTTTTCTGACTTAATTTGTTAAAACAAGCAATGGCTAATAAAGAATTTAATTGATAGAATTTAGCTTTTTTAGAATTTAGTTGATACATCAAGCACTAGACTGGTTTTAAAATACAAAAAAGTGTTGACACTTGTTCAAAATGAGTGCTAGATAATCACATTTTTCTAAGAAAGAAATTTTGTGATTTATAGTCATGTGATATATTATGTACTTTTTACATTTTGGATGTGAAGCAGCAGGATGGAAATCAGGTCCTCTAAAAACAGGAATGCTCCCTCTGGGTTGAGTAAGAATCTGCCTCAAGCGAAGGAGTTTAATTATCATGAGAGGTGGACCAGAGTTTAATCAGGACTTTGCTCTGGTTTGAATTGAAGTCACATGGGGGAAATGTACTTCTATAAGCAGCATACACAAAAGAATAAAGATCAAAAATTAAAATGACACAAAAAGTCAGTTTACAAGGCTGAACAGAAATGTTCTGATTTAGGACCACTGACTACACAGACCCTCCATACGGGTTAATGTGTCAAAAAAAGGAACTAACCAGGGGAGTTGTACAGCCATGGGAATAAATGATGTGTGGTAATATTCTGTTTTACATCGCTGTGATAAAGATCAAAGTCTTGGGTACATATGGCAAAAAATAAGCTTCCTCTTTAGGGTGGCTGAGCTCAGCCTTAGAAACAAGGTAAGGAGCTCCATCATCAAGAGGGAGTTTGATTTAAAGCTAAGTTGTATGATCTATCATAGAATTCAAAGGAAATAAAATCTACAGTTTGAAATCAGCTTCTTCTATGTTGTCATTTGCAAACTTTTCTAGCATGTGGACATGTTTACAAACTGTTTTCAGTGTGCAGATGTTTGAGACATCTGTAGAGGTGATTTACTGTCCCTGCAAAGGATGATTCCTCTATGCAGTTAAACATCTTGCAGCCAGGAATAATTGGGTCCTTATGCCACCAAGACCACTCATGTGTGGTGGCACGCTAAATAGCTCCATAGTTAAAAAGTGTTTTAATAAATAATTAGTTGATTTAGGTCCTGCTACTTTTTACACAAATGCTCAACAGACTTGGTGAAACTGTTAGAAACGAGGGATGGCAAAGTAAAAAGTCCCCTTTAAGTCTGTGAGGAAGCTTCTTTACTAATCAGGACGTTGACCTGAATAATAACTCATCTCTACCTGCTTTTCTTGTTTAAGAATAAAGTAAAATAATCACATTAATGGGATCCATCATGTTGTATTTTCTGTGCAGTCTACACACTAAGAGGCTGAATGTCCCGCCTACACACACACACACACACAACCATTGCTTTTCATCAACCTCATTACAGTCCTGAGTCTTTCTTCTATCTTTATGTTCAGGACAGAATATAAGTGAGGTCCACTCACCTGTTTTCCACTCAGACATCGTCTTCTTCATGTCCATAGCTTCTTCATCCTTTAATTGTTTCATCACTCCTCAAATTCATTCATACTCCATTGTTTCTCGTCTCCTCTAAGTTGAAAAAACCAGCAATTTGCATGTTTCCAGTGGTGTCTAACCCACACCAGGATGATTTGTCTCCACAGATGTCTGCGTCTCACTGCCACCTCACAAGTTGCTTCTTAAGTAATTTTTTCCTGTTGCTGTATTAGGTTTGGGACATCTAGGTTTCAGACATCATCACATAATAAAAATACTTCTTTACAAAGTTCATTATGTCTTATGTTGTCAACATGTATGAAAAAGAATCTTAATAATTATTCAAAATAATCAGTTATGTGCAGAAAACACCACAAATTGCAATAAATTACTTAATTTTATGTACAATTTTTAAAAGTCTGCAAAGATAATTATCTATAAAAAAAAAAGACAAATGTGACACAGACACTCCTTTGGGCGCAACGATTTTTATTCAGCAGTTCAGATACACAAATATACTGCTTTATCACACATACAAGATGCTCTATTTGTTATTTTATTAAACAAAAGCAACAGGTGAAACTATGAGACTATATGAGTTTGCAATTTCCAGAAACGTTAAAAGTCAACGTTTTACATCCTGTGATCAGGTTGTGTTGAAGATAAAATTCTTCTTGATACTCAGAGGAAAAATGAAGACAGACTACTTCTCTCGTTAGAAGATTTATTATAAATTTAGCTGGACAGTTTGTTCAGAATCAGCCCCAATCAAAAAGTCTAAGCCTAAAGATCCCTTCTCCTTGGAGGAGCATGACATTTTTATAGATCCTGGCTTCTGTGACATCAGCCAATCACAGCAGACTCCGGACTCTTCCTCAGCCAATCCACATGACGCTAAGCGAGGCGTCTTCCGCATGCACGAATGATGCAATGTATTTTTCCCGGACTGGGGTGTTTGTTGAAATCAACTCTCTGAGAACCCAGCTGTTGGTGCTCTCCGGACATTTAGAGAAACATCATTTATCACAAAAGATGTTTCTGGCTCACATTCACTGAGTTTCCTGCCAAACTTCAGTTATCTTAGAGAGAAAGAGATTGTGAGAACGCCTGTTACTTCAGTTCTCACCAACAAGCTCTCGACCTTTTCTTCTGACCTCAGAACAGAACAACGCACGAACATCACTCCTGTCATGCTATTTTCCTGGCAACCATTTGCTGAGTTTCAACTAAACAAACCCTCTGTTCCTTCACACACGAACCTGAGTTCTGAACAGTCACAGAAAGTTCAATCTGACTTCTTAAAAGGATTGTACATATCTTTAAGTAAAATGAAGCATATAACATATTATAGGGATAACATAAAAACCCTTCAGTCCCCCCTTTGAGGCATTTAAGCCTCAACAAGCTACACTCGTATGCAATGGCTAAGAGATAGCGCAAGTAAACTAAACCTTATTAGTTGACCTAATACCAAACTACAGTTTGCTTAGATATAAGTATCCTAAGTAGATACAGCCCTGTACTCCCTAATGATATACTATTGAGTACTAGAATGCTGACTTAATAAGATTACATCACCAGTGCATAGCGCAGTGATTGGCTTATTCATACGCAATACAAGGATCGGTCTCTAAAGGCGACACCGGCTTGTATTGTAGAGGCGAAAACCTGTTTACAACAGGAAATTCCTCTACTACCCTCTTTGAGCGATAGCGATGAGTTCATATTACCCAAGACTGTCCAGACTTGATGACGTCACATCACAAATAGTCAAACTTCAAATCACAATCATCAACATTATGAAAGGTTACACAATTCAAAAACCCATGAGTAATGAAATCAGTGAGTAATGAGATCAATAATAGTGTGAGAATATAATGTGAAATATACTATGTGTATGTGGAGTATCAGAAACTATAGTATGAGATATAA
>SSNR01000293.1:56975-67417 GCA_006937965.1 Callopanchax toddi
GGATGAAATCAATGAGACAAGAAACACCTGATGACAATTAACACGTGAGGGAGGGGCGAGAACAGGAACAAGGAACAGACATGAACCCACAAGACAAGACAGACAGGGGAATCATGACAGAGTTTCACTTTCTAAAACGAGTGACAAACGATAGTGAACTTTTTCACGATAGTCTAGTTTCATTGAGTTGTAGCTGTGTAAATCTAATCCATTGTTATTGTTGGACAGTTGAATGATAATCCTTGATCAGCAGGGGGCGCCACTGAGTAACTGAAGCCTTAATAAATGAACCATTTTCCAACACAAATGACTAGGAAGTTTCAGTTCTTCGATAAGCGTTATCTCTGTCCACCAACAGTAAAATGTAGCAATTATTTTGCATTCAGGAGTCAAGTCCAGCAGGAACGTCTATTAGAAAAGCTCCATGTTGCTGCTGGTGTTTTAACCTAAATAAGGTTTCCATATGTTAAATAAACATGTAATGCAAAAGGTGTAAAGGTTTATAAAATAATGTGTCATAGTGACTGTTGGCCTTACTCAGACTAACTGTTAGCTCATCAGTCATTTTGGACATAAAAGCTATTTCTCCAAACAGAGGCCATTCAGAGCGTTCATTGGGTAAAATTAATTAATAACTTTGAAATGCACATCAAAGATATTCCATTTCATCACATGACAGAGATGCAGTGTTCAAGGAGAATTAGCAAAACAAGTTTGCAACCAGTTAGCATTTATTATGATGAACATTATGTTCTGGATGTCTGAGGATCTAAACCTGCTCAGAGGTCGGAGGGAGACAGATAGACAGACAGACAGACAGACAGACAGACAGACAGACAGACAGACAGACAGGTGAAGCTTCTACCTGAAATTCAGACACTTTTAATTTAACCATAGTAATAATATCCTTTTGCTGATGACAATGTGATGTCCAGCTGGTGGCTGACAGATTTTTAGCTTCACCTGTATTCCTGCCCGTGGTGTGTGGAGGCTGAACTTTCTTCTCACTTCACAATATTTTCTGACAGAGTGATGGAGCAGCACACTGAGGGTCTTGTTTTTGAAGCAGAGCTTTTTTCCTCTGAGGTTCTTGTGTTGGAGGCAGCTTTGTGTCACAGTCACAGTCAATACACAACGCTCTCCATCTCCATCATCTCAGCTCCACAGGGACATGAGGAGGGAAAAGTTTGGGCAGAAGTGTGTGTGTGTGTGTGTGTGTTGTGACTGTTGCTCTTTTTACAAACTAGAAAGTAAATGTTTGTGTTGTGTGTTCATTAGATCAGTCATTCTCAAACTGTGGTACGCGTACCACTGGTGGTACGCGAGCGCCCCCTGGTGGTACGCAGAGGACCCAACCCTTTTGTTTTTAATGAAATATTGGTGACTAAAATAGTGAACTTTTTTTAAAATTAAGCGTTTGTAACGGGAGGTGGCCTAATGTGGGTAAATTTTCACCACTATTAAAGTATTTTTAGGCCTTCTGACCGCGCAGAGCGGATTAAAATCCCAGCGAGCAGCAGCTGTGTGTAATGATGGGATCTCGCCTCGCCTTTTTCCGCTTATCTAGGTCCAGGTAGCGGGCCGGGAGCCCAGACCCCCACACTCCCCAGCCTCCTCCTCCACCACCCAACTTGTCCAAACTGCCTCAACTGGTTCTAGATCAGCGGTTCTACTCCGAGTCTCCAAACTCCGAATGTCCGAACTCATCCTATCTCTAATAATCCCGGCCATCCTGCAGAGGAAACTCATTTCAGCCGCTCTTTCAGTCATTACGCAGCCGGTCAGTGTTTGAGCGGGGGGTGGGGGGATTGTCACCGAGGTGGCGCGCTTCCATCGGTCCGCGGCGCGCGCCCGGTCCAACTAATGAGCGCTCCTCTACCGGGGAGCGCAGCGGGACTAGAGCTCCGCACATAACGCACTTGGGTTCGGACCTGATCCTTCAAGCTGATCAATACATCAATTACATTTATTTTATTCCGCCTTTCTGACCAAAATGAACCACATTGAGTTTCGTGATTTGTTTGAAAACAGCTGATCTACGGGTTGCGGTGGTAACGAGGCAGCGTGGGGTGCGTGACAGCTGGAGGAGAGAGAGTGCAGACCCAGAAAACTACTTGATGTTTGTTTTTTTGTAACACGCGACAGCTGACAGTCTTCCTGTTAGTAAATAAAACTCAGAGATTTGGAAAAACTGACTTTTTGTGTGAAAGACCATTACAATATTGTTAAAATGAATGAAAAGTAAATAATGTTGACAATGTCATTATCATATTTTTTTTATTAATAAGTGACAGATAAAAATGGATTATGACTGGATTTTTTTGTACCCTGTCGGTCCAATTATGAAAATGTCTAGCAAGACCTCTGATTCCAGTTAAAAACAGTCAAATTGTGCATTATTTAAAGGTCCAACATCATGGTGGTACTTGAAGATCCTACATAGGTTTTAGGTGGTACTCGGGTAAAAAAGTTTGAGAACCACTGCATTAGATAATGCATGCTTATAGTATTTGCATGTCTGTTACATCTCTTGCATGTTGAGGAAAGTGTGTGTGTGTGTGTGTGTGTGTGTGTGTGTGTGTGTGTGTGTGTGTGTGTGTGTGTGTGTGTGTGTGTGTGTGTGTGTGTGTGTGTGTGTGTGTGAGAGAGCCTCCCAGCTCTCGGCGGTATTCTCCTCCTCTAACCGTCATCTGTCTGTCTGCTATCTGTCCAAGCTTAAAGCACCAGTTGTTTTCTAAGAGGCCTCTGGGAGATAAAAGAAACAACTGGGCGATTACGCTCCTTCTTTTATCCTGGCAAAGATGTTCTGCTCCTCCCTGTCTCGCTCTTCTTTCAGGAGGTCTTTGCTGTGAGCCGTTTCCCTTTCTGCCTTCTGGAGATTTTATTTATCCATGTGCTTCTGGTCTATTTCTCTCTCTCTCCCACGTTTTCTTCTCGCTCCATCAAATGAAGATGTTGACTTTGCTTCTCAGTAAACACTCTCTCTCTCTCTCTTTTCTCTTTGTCTTTCTTTGGACTTTCCATCTCTGTTTCCCACTCTCTGATTTCACTGAGTTAATTAAAAGGGTTTCTGGTGGATTCTTTCTGAAAAGTTGCCTCGTCTTATCTCGCTTACTGCAGCCAGATAAGGCTTTTCTAACTAGCCTTATATGTACACATATTTAATGCACATGTAGGCTGCATCTATGTATTTAAATGTATATTACACACTGTATATGTGAGATCATTGATTGTAAACGTCCTCTGACATCATTTCTAGCTACTCTGCTAATTGTAATTCTACCTTCAGAGTTTGCAATCTTCCTGATTTACCCTGATCATTACTATTCTGTACAGATCTCTAGCTGATAGCCTGCTGCTACATTTGGCTCAGATTCTTCTGATTATGAATAAACAATGTGGCCAATCATGGTGCATCATCAGGCCTAAAACAGACAACACCCCATCCCTCTGCTGCATCATGCTAGGATGATATTTGTTCACCTGAGAGACTAACATTTTAGGGTTTTTTATATAAAACTTTGCTTTGTATACATCTTTTGTCTTTTTCATTAAAAGATAAATGCAGTTTTAGATCACTAAAAAGTGATTACTTTATAAAATGTTCATGAGTTTGAATCTTGATGTGTTGGCAGTGAAACTTACTGACGTTTTTAGTCACTTCCTGGCTTTTTACCTTGTGGCTTCACTTCAAATCCAATGGCATCTAATGTGTCTACGTTGAAGTTTTGTGTATATTTGATCCTTTCCACTTGGAAAATTGAATAAAAACATTTAAGCAGCAAATTAAATGATCATTAAGTAAAATGACAAGTGATTAAGGATTTTAGATTTAGACTAAATGAATTTCTTATGACATCACATCTGGAAAGATATCTATGGATTTATTTATAGTTTTTGTCTCTGGTATCACTATTGTTGAAACTTTTTTGTATTTCTGAATAAGGCCTGTTGTTAATTTAAAAAAATAATAAAGATTAAGTCCACAAGCATTTTATTATGCAAGCTGTGATTTCAGTTCAACAACCTGTTTGTGTTTACTCAAAGTTTTTTTAATTTATTTATTTATTTATTTATTTTTATTATATTGATAAAAGGTTGATTCAAGTAACTTTTTGAGTCAACTTTGTTTTGTCGTCACACCGAGAGGCATTACACTTTGGTTTTTTTTTTGCATTTCAACCTTCTGAACAGTAATCAAATCACAAGGAGCCTAAAGATTCACCTCTACTAATCATATTCCTGTTTTTATTTGAATTAATGCCTCTTTTTATTCAGACATGAAGGTTTTAACTTTATTCTTTTTTCAAAGAGGTTTTAAAGCTCTTGCTTACAATTAGGGACAAATATAAAACTGTTAAGTCAATAAGTGGGTTTGTTTTTATTTTCATTAAGTTAATTTTCCTCCAAAATGCTACATTCTTAGTGTTACAGTTATCAGTTTTTCAAGCATTTTATAAGATCTCAGTAGATATGAGCACAAATGTACATTTTGTTGAATATGATGCACTTTGTACAGTGAGGCTGTCATTCCTTATGATTAAACAGCAGGAAGTTGTTTGTAGTTTAGAAATATTTAAAAAAGACACATTTGTATCTAATCTAAAAGATGGAGCAAATAGGAAATACTCAGATTGTAATAAACCTTGTCTTAAATGCATTGAGATTCTGCCATGTGATTGGATGATTAGCTATTTGTATTAACAAGCAATTGAACAGATATGCCTAATAAAGTGGCCAGTGAGTTAATTCCCCTTCATAAATGCTGAGGTCTCTACATTGTTGTTGTTATACCGTATGTGTTTTCTTTCAGTTTTGCAAAGTCCACAGCCCAGGTAGCAGGTCAGGGAAACAGTCCTGACCTTTAGTTCGTCCATGTCACCACAAAGAGCAACTGCCTAACAACTGACTTTAATTATCTAGAGAAAATTGTCTGAGCTGTCCATAGATGTTGTGCAGATGGAAAATGGTTCAACTTCACAAGCTGATCAGACTAATTAAAAATCAACAGGTGCCAAATAAACCTAATTCAAGCAGTCCCAGCTGCTGTAAGGTGACAAAAGGTTCTCAAGGAACAAATCCTGGATCTGTTCCACAAACCACTAATAGAGGCTGATTTTGGGGACAACTGTAACCATTGTTTCACACCAAAAATACGATGACCCAAAGTGACGTATGATCAGTGACAGGAGGGGATTTTTACACTGCTGGGGGAAACTGCAGCTCAACAACCTCTTTGAGCAGCATTATTAAGGTCATCCCACTCCCAAGGAAAAACAGAGTTTATCAGGGGAGATGTTCAGGTACAGAAGGACTGATGGACAAACTCTTACCTCATACACATGTCTCTTTCTTCAAAGACTCACCCTGAAATTCATTCACTCGCATATCTTCACCTCATGTTTTCATTTTCCTCTTCTAACCCTGTTTCTTGCTCGTTCAGAGATGTGATGTCTTCTTTCTTCCACTCTCTTTTCCTCCATGTCTCTTGGATGCACCTTTTTGTAAATTCAGTGCTCTCACCCTGTGTCAAGTGGAAGGCAGGGGACACCCAGGTGTAAATTGCCCAGCTTGCAATGGCTGGAGAAAAGCACAAAGCAATTTCCACACCATTTCTCAATAGGGTCCATCGCCACTGTTGTCAAGCCCTGTAGGGACCTCAAAAAATAAAAAAAGAGGAACCGCCAGCCAGACAGCGTGCAGGAGATTAGGAGGGGAGAGAGCAGCGAGAGGAAAGGGGTAAGACGTTATCATGGCTTACACTTGACTAGCAGTGAGCGCCACCCAGATTACTGTTATTGCCTCGGTTTTTAAACCGCTTCATCCACAACATGGCCAAAGATAAAGAACATAAACCGCGCCGCTTACGGGTGGTTCCACATCCTGGAGCAAATAATATGATTATAAACAAAAGGTTATTCCATCGACACAGTCTAAACAAAGTGTCTGAGGCTGCTTTTATGTGTTATTATAACATCAAGATGATTGCACAGTCAGCGCTCAGCAGCACAGCCTGATGCTCACATCAGATCTGAGCGAATAAGTTCCTCCAACACTAACAGGATTTCTCCTGTTTGTGTCAAAAATGAAAACTTCATTGTTTTGTATCTGAATATATGATGAATTAATGTGTTTGGAGACATGGTGATTTTGCACATTCACACAACAACATTGTGTTTTTATATTGTTTTTGTTTGAACGAAATATTAAAACATCACTTATCATGTTCTTAATTTGGCATGTTATCTCCTAGAAAGAAAATTATTTTTAAGGACAAAAGTACCTGAGAGCCAAGGCCTACCGGTGTAAAATTCTAAATTAAAATCGGTAAAAATTAGGGATGTTCGATATTGGCTTTTTTAACCGATATCCGATATTGTCTAGCTCTTAATTTCCGATACCGATATAAACCGATACCAAAGACATGTTGGCGGAGTCCTTACGCTACATGTTATGCTGCAAGTAATGTCGCGGATCGATGATGTCATCAAAGGTTTGCCGATAGATGTTGCGTTCAAGGTTGGCTGGGAAACGCTGAATCCACAGGATTTAATGTAAGGTGTGCCAAATAAACACAAATATCTCAAAAACTATACATCAGATTTGTTATAATTTTACATTTTGAGAAAGAGGAGAATTAGCTGAAGAGTTTGATGTATAATATGTGCATAGTATGTAAAGGTTATGTGTGTCATTACAAAAACCGATATCGATATTTTCCGATATTACATTTTAATGCCAATATCGGCCGATATTATCATCTACCGATAATATCGAGCATCCCTAGTAAAAATGAATGAGTAAATTGACTGATTCATATTGATTAATGAATGCAAATTCAGTTTTAGGATTACTTGTAAATGCACTGGCATTTTTTACATCTTTGCACCAATAAAATCAGATCCATTCAAACTAGATGGAAAGACCCTGAGCAGGGTTGTTTCTTCATTTAAAAAGTACTCCAATTTTTTTCTTTTTTAAAGTGTAGTTGTATATGTGTGTATTGATCAACTATCGCTGATTTTACACGCTACCCACAATGCATCACAAGATTATCCACCATAACGTCAAAGGTGCAAATAAAGGTGTTTGATACAAATGCTAAAAATTAGTTATTAAGAATCTAAAAATGTACAAAGTACAGTGGTAAATTATTATAATGTTGCATAATATATGTATGATATGAGAACTTAGACAAACATTTCATCTCTAATAGATCAAAATGTAACACTTTAATTATTTCACAGGTTTTATGTTATTAAACATTAGATTTTAAATTTAGCTATAAATCTAGAAAAGTCAACATGTCCAGAATATAAATCATATAAATGTTTAGTTTAACACTCCAACCATTTAAAACAACCTTACTAGAGAAATCTGAATAAATCTACTTGTATTGGCACTGTTTTTATGTTTCTACTTCTCCAGCCCTTTAGGGGGTGTAGTTTGTACAGTTTGCTATGTTGAGTGGATTGGAGCTGTTTTTATGTTTCTATTTCTCCAGGCCTATAGGGGGCACAGGTTCTCACAGTTTGCTTTGTTGAGTCAGTAAGTAAATAGAAGAAATGTAACAGGAAGTTTTGTTTTTCCCATGAGAGCAGCAAATGCATGGTGTGCTTTCATCAATCCAAAGCCATCCACTCCTTCATATCCCTTGAGTGGCAATATGAGTAAGTTTCTAACTTGTATGTGATTATTAGACATAGTCTGTTATTATGAAAGTAAGTTTGAGGTTTCTGGTTTGGAATACATAGTGAAGTTCAACTGAAGTTCTAATGTGACTGCTAAGTTGGAGTAAACCCTTTAATGCATGCTTACATGAAGGAAATGTATATTAAATGGACATTATGATTTGTATACTTAGTATTTTTCTGTATTTTGTATCTTTCAGTTTCACACTTTTTTGCATTAAATCCTGTCCAATTACAACACGTGCCTGTTCCTTGGAGGAAGTGATGCAAGAGAGAGTTTAGCCGGCTGTGAATCGCAATATAGGACACGGGGTCACAATGGGTGCAACAGTACAGTGAAATCATAGCACTCGGCGAGGGACAACGAGCGGCAGTTCTACTCAATCATGGAGAAGCAAGAAGCTGAACGTCAAAACAATGAGGAAACAAGATCCACTCACTCAAGAAAGTCCTCAAAGTCTTCAGGAAGACTGACCACTAGATCATCAGCAGCATGTTCAAGCAGGTCATCAGCATCAACACGAGCTAGTATGGCAGCAGCACAAGCTCAAGCAGAAGCTCAAGCAGCAAAAGCCAGATTAGCTTATGCTGAAAAGGAGATGAGCATAAAAGTAGAAAAAGCCCGTCTAGAGGCAAGTCTTGAGGTAATCAATCTTCAAAAAGAAGCTGATGCAGCCATAGCTAAAGCAGAGGTGATGGAGTCAGCAGCAGCTCTTTTTAACATGGGTGAACCAAAGGAAGAGTTTACATTTTTGCCTCTACAAGCAACCTCTGAGCAAAAAGTGAGTGAATACATAAATAAACAACATTACACTGATCTGTCTCAAGACAATACGCTTCAAGAAGATGACAGCAAATATCAAAATGAACAATGCAAACAACCAGTAATGTACACACCTCTTTGTCCCAAACAAGATTCACTGCATTACTCGTTTTTGCCACAAGATGGTGCTAAGCAACCACTACAAAGAGATGTAATTCCAAAAACTCTTCACAATGTGTTGCATCCACAGCAGGGGCTAAACCCAAATAACAATGCTGACAGCACAACAAGTGACCTTGCCAGATTCCTAGCCAAGAGTCAACTAGTTACTGGAGGACTGTCTAAATTTGATGATAAACCAGAGAGTTACCTCAGCTGGAAAGCCACGTTTCAGAGTACTATCTGGGACCTTGGGCTTACAGCAAGTGAAGAAATTAACCTACTCATTAAGTGGCTAGGCCCTGAGTCTTCTGAACATGCTAAGAGACTAAAAGCAGTTAACATAAAGCATCCAGCTGCTGGTTTGAACATGATAAGGTTGAGACTAGAAGAATGTTATGGCTCACCAGAAGCGATAGAAAACTCCCTGTTTACCAGAATACAAAACTTTCCAAGGCTTTCCAGCAAAGAACCACACAAGCTTCGTGACCTGTCAGATCTACTGTGTGAACTTCAAGCAGCAAAACAAGATGGTTATTTGCCTGGTTTGAGTTACCTTGATACAGCCAGAGGAGTAGGTCCTATTGCAGAGAAGCTACCCTTCCACCTTCAAGAAAAGTGGACAACGGTCAGGTCAAAGTTCAAAGAAGATTACAATGTTAGCTTCCCACCGTTCTCAGTCTTTGTTGATTTTGTAAAAGGTCAAGCCAAAGCAAGGAATGACCCAAGCTTCACCACAAGCTTCAACACAACCCCATCAAATGTCAACCAGATATCCAGCTACAGAAAAGGAAAACCAATAAGTAGCTTCAACCAAAAGTCATCAGTTACTGTGCATAAGACAGATGTCTCATCAGAGGAAAGCATGAGAAAGGAAGCAGACAAGGACATTAAAAGACAGTGTCCTATATACTGTATCACAAACCCCACCCACTAAAAAGATGCAGGGGTTTCAGAACCATGCTCCTTGAAGACAGAAAAAAGTTGCTCAGAGACAATAACATCTGCTATCGCTGTCTTGCTTCCACCAGCCACCAAGCGAAAGACTGTACAGTCACAATTAAGTGTGAAGAGTGCCACAGTGAGAAGCATCTGGCAGCTCTTCATCCTGGTGCAGCACCACTAATGCCCAAGCCTCCTTCACCTCTTAAAGATTATGGCGGGGAGCAAGCAAACGCACCAGTCTCAGATGTTACTGCCACATGTACAGAGGTATGTGGAAACAAAATCACTGGAAAATCCTGTGCCAAGATCTGCTTGGTACAAGTCTATCCCAAAGGTCAGCGAGACAACATCAAATGGATGTATGCAATAATCGATGATCAAAGTAACCAATCACTTGCAAAGTCAGAGTTTTTTGACATGTTTGATATACAAACTCCAACTGAACCATACACTCTAAAAACCTGTAGTGGTACAACACAAGTGACTGGTAGAAGAGCATGTGACTATATAGTTGAGTCATTAGATGGAAAAATTAGTCTTCCTCTCCCCACGCTCATAGAGTGCAATGCCATTCCCAACAACAGGGAAGAAGTGCCTACTGCTGAAGTTGCCTTACACCACCCCAATCTGAAAGCAATAGCTGCTGAAATACCACCTCTCAATCCAAATGCAGATATTCTGTTGCTGATAGGACGAAACCTTCTAAGAGTTCACAAAGTGAGGGAGCAAATCAACGGCAGACAAAATGAACCATTTGCACAAAAGCTTGACTTGGGCTGGGTTATCATTGGGGATGTGTGTCTTGGCAACGCTCACAAGCCAAGTCAAGTGAGTGTTCTGAAGACACATGTATTGGACAATGGTCGCCCAAGCTATCTCACTCC
>SSNR01000293.1:69830-82837 GCA_006937965.1 Callopanchax toddi
CGTGCCTGTTCCTTGGAGGAAGTGATGCAAGAGAGAGTTTAGCTGGCTGTGAATCGCAATATAGGACACGGGGTCACATTGGGTGCAACAGTACACTACTAAACAGATTTCTTACTAATAAAGACACTGAAAGGCCACAGAATGTTCATTTCCTTCTGTCTCTTTCCTGATTTTTAGTTTTGCAAAATAACTTTAAAAGCAAACAGATAGACGTTATGGTTGAGGGTGTTTATAATTCATCAGGCAGGTCACAGATTTTTCTCTTTGTTGTTTACAGTGCAGAGCCTGAAGCCACACATAAACAAACTGTGGCCCTGCATGGAGAAAACTAAAACTTCACTCTTTTGAATGATGCCTGACCAGCAGCAACCTGTTTTTTCACCTGAATGTTGTGACTAAAATCAGAATATATGTGTGAAAATGTAAATCAAACTGACAGATGCCTTTGATTTATTAAATAATACAACAAAATGACTTTACCAACAATTAGGACCGAATTTTAGAAAAATGTAAAGACTGTTTCTCTTCTCTGTATTTGGTATGAGGCTGCTGCCAAACAAAAACACTATCAGCTACAGTGTGGCAAGCTAGCTTCTGCTCCATCAGGAACTAGACCATGACTCAGCAAAATCTGTTTTGATTCATTTAATTCCTGAAACCAGACGGGTTATTAATGAGATGGCAGTTCAATTTGTCAGGGCCGTCCTACAGAAAAAAGTAAGCACATAATAAAAATTAGTGTTTTCTATTGAAATAATTGTATAATGATGAACCAGTTATACGGTTCATGTCCTCAGTTAGTCAAATAGCTGTAGCCACTTAGGAGGAATGACTAAAAATCTGCCAAAACATGGGAGGATTTAAGCAATGTCTTCAATCGGATGGGTTCAATGTCTTCAACCTAACCCTAAACAAGATAGAGAATGATAGCTTGAAGATGTTTTTGAGCATGCACAAAACTCCTGTAGTAATGTTGTGGTAGTTTATTATCTTGGCAGCAGTACAAGGGGCTGCCAGGGATTTTGGGCCCCCATGAAAAAAATATCAAATTGGGCCTAGGGGTGGCCCGTCCATAGGGATTAGAAACTTTTTGGGGCCCCCTGACAGTCGTAGGCCCTTAGTATCATCCTAACTTTCCCCCCTTTACGGCGCCCCTGCAGCAGTATATCAGGATTCTGGGTGGAGGATGAGGGAGCATGGTGGCAGCACATTTATAATGTTCAGCATCAATGTAGTTTGGCTGCATCTTGAAGAGGTTTAAGATCGTTGCTCCAGGCCTGATGCAATCATTTTTGGTAGGATCGTTGTGGAGAATTATTTACTGAAATTGAGTATAGTCCAGGTACCAAGTATGTCAAAAATGTGAATTTGGTATAGCAGCATTATGACTAAAGGAGAGATATCAATCCAGTTTTTAATAGGTTGTCTAGATTGTGAAACGAGTAAAAAGGTCTTCCAGTGTGAAGACATCCTGAAATATTGCTGCAGGGGGTGGAACACACTCTTGATAAATGTGTGGTTCAATGCTGAGTCTTAAACAGACGATACACAAACTGTGGCTTATCAGGACACACTCAGTGTAGAGTCTCCGGCTTTTTTGGACATCTGGTAAAGATGCTTTCTAGAAGCCTTCCAATGAAGAGATTTCAGGGCAGATGCTTTCATATGATGATTAAATCTCCCAGCAGCCTGGGAACACAATAGACTACGTTCACACTGCAGGCAAAAGTGGCCCAAATCTGACTATTTTGTCCATGTGTGACTCATATCTGATTTATGGGACAGTCTGAACTTCACAAATCTAATCTGTTCAAATCAGACCCAGGTTTATTTCATTTTCTGTTGTAAATCAGATGCATATCAAATGTTTTTCAAAGTGACCTAAATTTGAACAATCATGTGGCATTTCACCTAACTTTTACATCACTGATGAGTGAAAGACGTCACAAATCTGCACCGGAGGAAACAGGAAATGGTAGGGTCACATGTAACCAATGGACAAAACAAGCCTCTTTTATCACTTGGTCACAATTTTGTCAGTTCCAATTGGAAAACTTAAAAACTGACAGACCAACATGCATCTATATTTACTTCCTTATACAAAGCTGTGTGCAGTGTGAAAAGTCATGTCTATATCTGCACATGTGGGATCTCAGAAAAAATTGGGATGGATGGATGGATGATTGACCTTTTACTGAGATGTCGTGATGCTAACTCCTTCACCACCATGCATGCTGTTGTTTATGGATTAACTGATGCTAATTCCACATGAAAGTGCAGCTGTTTCTATACCTGCATGTACCGTACCTACGTTCTGTCTGCACATCTAGTCATCCGGTTCCAACGGAACAGAATTACTGATGGAAAAAATGCCAAAGAGCAGCTTTATGGTTGCCTCATGCATCTCCCCGGAGCTGCAGGTAGCGTGGCACAGACAACCGCCTTGTGTACTGGGGAGCAGTTCTCAAAGAGTAATTTGGCATCTCAGTTTAACCTTCCTGTGGCCCTTGTTTTATTTTGATATAATCTCTGAGAAATATGGTTTTGACAGCAGAGAAACATTCACAGTATATCACGCTAAAAGCTTTCATATAAAGGAGGAAGGGCTGAAAGAGAGACAATATTGCTTATATGGTAGAAATAGTTTTTGCAGAACTGATGTGTGGTTCAGCTGACTAATAACTTCCCATAGAGATTCAGTTAGTCCATTAGGCTTCCTCACCCACTTAAAAACATCCAGACTGACAGGTTTTGGCTATAACTCAGTATCTGCCGAGCTGATCTATTAAGATGTATTACACCCACCAGAGACTGTGGAGGGATGGAGAGGTCAGGGAAATGTGAAGGCTTCACCTCAAGTTGATGCCCCACATCCAAATCAGCATTTCAAAATCACTCAGCGAGATTAAAAAGCAGAGGATGGAAGGGATGAGAGCGACAGAGAGGTAGGCAGCCACCGTCCTTATAAGGGAAGCAATTTTGGTGCTCCTCCTTGACTGTTTGCATGATTAGATACATCTTGTTCCATTATGCATTTTCTATTTTCTATTTCATTTTCTCCAAGGAGATTTGAAACATTTCTAATAGCTTTTTAAACGACTTGCTGTCTGTGTCGCTTACTGTAAGGCCACTCGTAGTCAGAGAGATCACTGTGCATGAAGAGGAATGCACTGTCCGTCTCCTTCTATTTGTCTTTTGAGCTTTCCCCATCGCTGTCCTTTTTGGGGCTATATCACTTCTTTATTCTATTCGTCTCATTAATCTGCATTCTGCTGCCTGCTTTTATGTTGCCAAGTCTTAAAATACTGAAAAACTGAGAGAGAAGTGAGCGAAAAATGCGTTTTTGTGATTATGTTTTTTGAATAATTGTTAAAATCCGATTTTGGGCATCAACTCATTTGAGGATATATCAACAAGCTGCAAAAAAAAAAAAACAGTGAAATTATAAGAAATAGTAGAAATTTTTCTTTTTTTTCTTCTTTAAGTTTGGTTTTGTTGCTTTATTTTAAAACGTGAGTTTAAATGGAAAACAGTTAAATGGTACCAAAGTACATTACATTATTGACCATTTATTTGTATACATTTGCATAAAAAGCAGCAAATCATCTTTAGTTTTGGAGTGTGTCACGGTGCTGTGGCTGTGAGCAGGCAGAAGGACCCAAGGTGCTGGTAAGCAGGAGGCAGGAGACGGAGGTAATCCAAAAATAAAGGTATTTATTAAATAAACTGATCAGGACAAGGACTAAGACGGTGGCTATGACGAAACAGAACAGATGAACCGAGGACGAGACAAGAAACAGAAGGGTTTAAATACTGTGGTAGAAATCAATGGAACAAGAAACACCTGGAGATACTTGACACGTGAGGGAGGGGCGAGAGCAGGAGCAAGGAACACAGGGAAAACAGACAAGACTAACCAGACCAGACAAGAACTAAACAGACCAGACAGGGGATCATGACATAACCCCTCCCACAAGGGGCGGATCCCAGACGCCCCAACAGGAACCAGGCAGGGAGGGAGGAGGGGGACCAGGCAGGAGGGCCGAAAACAGCCCGGCATGACGGGGCACAGGGGGGCGGCCCGGAGGCAGCCCGGCGTGACGTGGCCATGGACCCGGCGCGGGCTCAGGGGGGCGGCCCGGAGGCAGCCCGGCGTGACGTGGCCATGGACCCGGCGCGGGCTCAGGGGGGCGGCCCGGAGGCAGCCCGGCGTGACGTGGCCATGGACCCGGCGCGGGCTCAGGGGGGCGGCCCGGAGGCAGCCCGGCGTGACGTGGCCNACCGGAGGCTGCGGGTACGGCAGCGGCGGGACCGGAGGCTGCGGGTACGGCAGCGGGCTTCTCCTTGGTCGGGGGCTGCTGGAAGCGGAGCTCCTTCCGGGCTCGAGGCGGCAGCTGCACCTTGGCTTGGGTCTGGGGCGGCGGAGGCGTGGAGCTGGGTCCACGGGACCGCCGACGACGCGAGGACATGACCCCGCTGAACAGGACCGTGGAGGACGGCGGGACGCCGCCAGCGAACCCCCTCCGATGTTGAGGCTCGATGGCCAGACGTGTGCCCCAGAACGGCGACCTCATCTCCTCCTCCAGCTCCTTAAACTCCAGGAGCGTTAAGTACTCACCAGCTGGGTCCAAACGTTTTGCTCGGTTCATTCTGTCACGGTGCTGTGGCTGTGAGCAGGCAGAAGGACCCAAGGTGCTGGTAAGCAGGAGGCAGGAGACGGAGGTAATCCAAAAATAAAGGTATTTATTAAATAAACTGATCAGGACAAGGACTAAGACGGTGGCTATGACGAAACAGAACAGATGAACCGAGGACGAGACAAGAAACAGAAGGGTTTAAATACTGTGGTAGAAATCAATGGAACAAGAAACACCTGGAGATACTTGACACGTGAGGGAGGGGCGAGAGCAGGAGCAAGGAACACAGGGAAAACAGACAAGACTAACCAGACCAGACAAGAACTAAACAGACCAGACAGGGGATCATGACAGGAGTGTTTTATATCAAATCGACTTTATACATTTATAATTAAATGGCACCCTTGCTATTAGTGACAGTTATGCTCTAAAATATTTCATGACTTTAATTCCTATAAAGCCATTATGACGAGACATTTGCTCAGTGATCCGTTTGAATTAACAGGTTACGTGTTCCAACATTACAGTTCCCTAAAACCCAGATGATCTGTTTACATGTAAATGACCTGGGTGACAACATGAACCATCTGACTGTCAGCTTCACTCTTCATGTTCGTTACTGAGTTTATTCATGGAGTCGTTGTCAATAATAAAAGTTATAAGTTCTATTAANCTTTTACATCACTGATGAGTGAAAGACGTCACAAATCTGCACCGGAGGAAACAGGAAATGGTAGGGTCACATGTAACCAATGGACAAAACAAGCCTCTTTTATCACTTGGTCACAATTTTGTCAGTTCCAATTGGAAAACTTAAAAACTGACAGACCAACATGCATCTATATTTACTTCCTTATACAAAGCTGTGTGCAGTGTGAAAAGTCATGTCTATATCTGCACATGTGGGATCTCAGAAAAAATTGGGATGGATGGATGGATGATTGACCTTTTACTGAGATGTCGTGATGCTAACTCCTTCACCACCATGCATGCTGTTGTTTATGGATTAACTGATGCTAATTCCACATGAAAGTGCAGCTGTTTCTATACCTGCATGTACCGTACCTACGTTCTGTCTGCACATCTAGTCATCCGGTTCCAACGGAACAGAATTACTGATGGAAAAAATGCCAAAGAGCAGCTTTATGGTTGCCTCATGCATCTCCCCGGAGCTGCAGGTAGCGTGGCACAGACAACCGCCTTGTGTACTGGGGAGCAGTTCTCAAAGAGTAATTTGGCATCTCAGTTTAACCTTCCTGTGGCCCTTGTTTTATTTTGATATAATCTCTGAGAAATATGGTTTTGACAGCAGAGAAACATTCACAGTATATCACGCTAAAAGCTTTCATATAAAGGAGGAAGGGCTGAAAGAGAGACAATATTGCTTATATGGTAGAAATAGTTTTTGCAGAACTGATGTGTGGTTCAGCTGACTAATAACTTCCCATAGAGATTCAGTTAGTCCATTAGGCTTCCTCACCCACTTAAAAACATCCAGACTGACAGGTTTTGGCTATAACTCAGTATCTGCCGAGCTGATCTATTAAGATGTATTACACCCACCAGAGACTGTGGAGGGATGGAGAGGTCAGGGAAATGTGAAGGCTTCACCTCAAGTTGATGCCCCACATCCAAATCAGCATTTCAAAATCACTCAGCGAGATTAAAAAGCAGAGGATGGAAGGGATGAGAGCGACAGAGAGGTAGGCAGCCACCATCCTTATAAGGGAAGCAATTTTGGTGCTCCTCCTTGACTGTTTGCATGATTAGATACATCTTGTTCCATTATGCATTTTCTATTTTCTATTTCATTTTCTCCAAGGAGATTTGAAACATTTCTAATAGCTTTTTAAACGACTTGCTGTCTGTGTCGCTTACTGTAAGGCCACTCGTAGTCAGAGAGATCACTGTGCATGAAGAGGAATGCACTGTCCGTCTCCTTCTATTTGTCTTTTGAGCTTTCCCATCGCTGTCCTTTTTGGGGCTATATCACTTCTTTATTCTATTCGTCTCATTAATCTGCATTCTGCTGCCTGCTTTTATGTTGCCAAGTCTTAAAATACTGAAAAACTGAGAGAGAAGTGAGCGAAAAATGCGTTTTTGTGATTATGTTTTTTGAATAATTGTTAAAATCCGATTTTGGGCATCAACTCATTTGAGGATATATCAACAAGCTGCAAAAAAAAAAACAGTGAAATTATAAGAAATAGTAGAAATTTTTCTTTTTTTTCTTCTTTAAGTTTGGTTTTGTTGCTTTTTTATTTTAAAACGTGAGTTTAAATGGAAAACAGTTAAATGGTACCAAAGTACATTACATTATTGACCATTTATTTGTATACATTTGCATAAAAAGCAGCAAATCATCTTTAGTTTTGGAGTGTTTTATATCAAATCGACTTTATACATTTATAATTAAATGGCACCCTTGCTATTAGTGACAGTTATGCTCTAAAATATTTCATGACTTTAATTCCTATAAAGCCATTATGACGAGACATTTGCTCAGTGATCCGTTTGAATTAACAGGTTACGTGTTCCAACATTACAGTTCCCTAAAACCCAGATGATCTGTTTACATGTAAATGACCTGGGTGACAACATGAACCATCTGACTGTCAGCTTCACTCTTCATGTTCGTTACTGAGTTTATTCATGGAGTCGTTGTCAATAATAAAAGTTATAAGTTCTATTCATTTTGATTATTAATCAGCAAATTCAGTAGATTTTTGTTAAACTGTTATAAAATGCAGCCTGTGGCGTTTGACTGGCACATTTAGTTACAGACTGAAATAATTTCTTGCATTTTGAGTTTATTTTTATTGTTTGTTACTATTATGTTCAAAATAAATGTCATTTCCACTCAAATAATTTCAATAAAGATCAGCTGAGTGCTATTTTGTTTGTCTCCTGGGGTTTTTGTTGTTTTTTGTGGGTTTTAATAAAACTTTACACAGATACCGATCACCTGCCGCTGTGCATGGCACAAAGAAAAAAAACACTAAAGTATGTTTCATTAAATAATACTGCAAAGACAAGAAAAACCTAAAAAACTGTTATAAGGGCTTTCTTGACCATAGAATAAATGGCAGCGTCAGATTGTTAATTTCCTAGAAGTTGTCAAAATATTAAGAACAATCTTCAGTCCCCATCAGCACTAAAAACACGTTTTTCCTGTGATTATTACTCTAATTGTCTTTGTAAATGAGACGTTAAATAAGCAGCTGATAATGAGGACTGGGTCATTTCAGAGGAAGGTGTTTCCTGCACCATCTACCGGTTCACCTGGATTGAGGTTGACGATGTTCCTGATTTAGCTTTCTCATTCTATTCATTTTAAAGAAAAGAATGAATGCAAAGCAGCACAGTTTATAATTTATTTAAACCTTAACTTCACATGAAAAAAATTCCAATAACCATCATTTAAATCCTGCCTGTTTTAACCCAATTTTCACCGTTTGAAGAGGAAAATGAATTTCTAGGTGTCATTTTTATTGGATTTTATTAAATTTACACGTTCATTGTGCTTTTTTCTTGTTAAAAATTCACATTTTTATTTTTACTCGATCTGTTATCATGCACGTACATTCTGTCTGTATTTGTGCACATGCAGTAGGCTTGGGTTTGGAACACAACAGAGTCAGAACCTCACTGGGCTGCAGCTGTTGGCTAATACTGTAGTTTGAGGCACAAAATTGCAAGTTAAGATAGAAATATGTTAGATTTAAACTTTTTTATATGTAGAAACTACAAATCAATTGTAACACGTGACAATTCTGTGAATGTCATTCAAGTGTTCTTGTCACAATTTAGACACAATTTTCTTGCAACATCTCTTATTTTGTCAGGTCCAAAATGTCCAAATCTAACATTTGCTTCCAATCGTTCAAAGCTCTGTTTTATCGCCAACTTCTACCAAAGTCACATTTCTCAGACTTTCTGACTCACTGACACAGAACAGAGGGGTTTCAGATTGCATAAGTTGAGTCTGTGGCTGTTTCACCATCAACGTTATGTCACAGATGTTTCAAATTTCCAATGAAACAGGAAGAACAACATCTGAGACACAAGGAAAATGAGAACCCCTGGGAGCGTTTCAGAATCTCCCTCGCGGTTGTCAACAACAATATGATGGGTGTGTTGTTTTGGGTGACAATATTATCTCACCATGTTATCTAAATGGCATGGGAAATATCATTTTAATACATTTTCTCAAGCAAGAAATCCCCAAAATGTCAGTATTTTTATGATCACACACTCAAAACAAAGACTAAACAGCAAAAAGAAGCGGAACAGAAGGTGACTCTAATACAGCCACAAAGATGGATGAGTTCAGAGCTCCCATAGTGACTCAAGGTGTTCAACAGCATGGAGAGATGGAGAGGAAAAAGCAAACCTCTGGAAGAGGGAGAGTAACTGAAAGTGAACAAGAAGAACACATTTTATGCACGCCTTTGAATTTAAGAGAGAGATGGTGTGTGTGTAGATGTGAGTGTGTTTGAGAGAGGGAGAGTTGACGGCTGTTGTCCAGTGGAGTAGAGCGCACACTGACATTGATGGAGAGGTTTGAGGGGAGACAAGGGGAGAGAGGGGGAGACGGTAGGGAGAGAAAAGTGTTGAGGAGGACAACTTAGTGCCGTTGGTGGTTGATGACTTGAGGAAGAAAGAAAGGAAGAAAGAGACCTCATCAGACCATGGGGAGAGAGGGAGCGTTGGAAAAGGGGTCGTGACTGGCGGGAGACGGAGAGAGATTCCATTACTGGGGAAAAGGAGTCAGCTGTCTTCGGCATCCTTGTGGAACGCTTCAGAGAAAAAGTAAAGTCACGAGCTCACAGCCTGGAAAATGTGATTTCAACAAAAAGAAGGGTCCAGCATATCAGCAACCAGAGACAGCCTGTGGAGATGATGAACTACGGCTATTTTTTATCAACAAACGTCTCTCTTTAGTCATCAAATCCTTCATTCAGGCTGTCTTTAAAAAAGGGACCAAATCTCAGACACTTTGCATCTCTTATTGTGTCCAAACACGCTGTTATAATAAGAGATCAAAGGAGAAAAAAGACATCAAATTAAAGGGAATTAAAATGAAATGGTAATTTATTACAGTTAAAGGAAACACAGTAAAATCTCCTCACTTTAACATTTGCAGAAACAAAATATCTGAACATCTTCAAGCCCAAAGAACCTGAAACCATATTTGTCACCATGTTTTTCTCAACCCCAAACAGACAGGAAGTACAAGAAAACAATAAAGGATAAAAATAAAGAACAGACGAAAACTTATAGATTTTTCCTTTAAATGTTGATACATGATGCCACATTCACTTCAATCACATCTAAAGTTTGAAATTCTACAAAAGATCCCAAAATTTTCCACTGACTAAACTAAACGAAAAAGAAAAGAAATACTTTGTGTTTTGTTTTTTTAATGTCTACATGTCATCATCTGGAAAACAATCAAACTGAAAACACCTGAGATTATGATTGGTTGAAGTACACAGCAGACATTTTGACTCCCAAGAGTAGTGAATCGCGCTTTCCCCAGTATCTAAAAATAGATTTTGACGTCACACCGCATAGCATCATGGGATTGCCTCTATACAATTCACCTTTTTCTGTTTATTCTATGATGGGACGATCGACAAGCGACACATTTTTGCTATTAATCCCCAAAACAATGATTAAAAGAAAAGAAACAACGCAGTGCTGTAGGGATTTATGCAAGTCCGACTCCAGATATCCTGAGCGTTTGCCGGAGGGTAGGTTTTTTCTTTCGTTTCCAAATCCCGGTAAAGTCAAGGATAACATGGCGGTGGTGTATCCATTTATGTGTCAGAATTCCCATCACGGCTATTGCTGTTATATTCTTGTCCAATGTGATATTGGACTCGATCAAATAATAGTAAACGGAGCCGTATCTAAACATGTCCGGGAATGTTGCCCTGCCGTTGTCGGTCACAGCGTTAGCTCCGCTAGCTGTTGTTTGGGTGCTAATTTCCCTCTTTTTCAGTTCATTCTGCAATAACTAACATTTAACCACTGTCCACTCCAGGATTAAATTTGATCTTCAATGCAAATGCACAAACTTTTTCAATTGCCTCTCGTCATGTCATGTTCTTACTCTGTCTGTGGCATTTGAGCCTTTTCTTCAGCTAAGGCAGCAGTATTTAGATGGGTCACCAGTGAGAAAGGCTCCAGGTACATCCTTCTCAGTCAAAACCACCTCCTCTGTTTGCATTAATCTGTTCTTGAAAGGTATTTTTAGAATTTCACTGCTTTTTTTTAAAGGTACATTTGAATTAAATGTGGGAAATGTTAATGTTGTCCGATGTGAGTTCCCGTCAGTCGTTGCACGGCAAAGTTGTGACATCATCTGTAGAAAGCGTTATGTTGATGAGGGCTGCATTTCATTTCTGCAGCTGATTGCTCTGTAAAACTGCTAATGAGCAAAACTTCTAAGTGCATTTTTTTTTGGTTTCTTGAAAAAACGACATCTCCTAGTCATTTTCCCACTGCAACTCAAATATCTTGCAACATAATCAGCTGTTTATTCTCCTACAAACTAGATTCAATACAAGAGTTATTCCTATTGTATTGCTCTGTGTAGGTGTACCTAATAAACTAGTAACTCAGTGCGCCTCGTACTGCAGTCCCAAATCCTGTTTCTGATTCACTTGAGCCCTTTCTCATGAACACAGGCAACAGTCTTTTCCTTATTGTCAAAACATTCGCGTAATAGAGAATGATGAACGCAGAATCCTTTACCGTCTCTCTGTTTCACATAAACTGAACAATTAACAATGCATTACATGTGTTAGAGGTTTATTTATGACATTCGAGCAGTTAACAAATCATGATTTGTGTAATGTCGGCTCTCAGTGGAAATTGAGCTGAGTTACAGCAACTTGACAGCTGTATTTCATAACGATCCATCCACGCAAGGCTCCATAACACTGATTTAAGCCCCTGTCTGAAGCAGCCAGCGCGCACGCCGCAGCGCCATATCACTTTATCACACCCGGTATCCATCTCCCACAACAAAACAAGCTGCAGAATAAGCACAATACAAGTTAAGTGGTGCTAAAGTTAAAGAGATGTTGATTTGTTGTCTCGCTGGCAGTTTGTGTCAAGGGAAGAACAAGGCTAATGAATGAAAACAAGATTGAGAAGGCTGGGGAGAGAAAACTGAGAAAGGCAGGGGCTAAAGTTTGATGGAAAAAGTACAAGCGAACATGGAGAGAAAACAGAAGAGAAGAAGTAAAAGAACAAAAGACAGACAGTCGGGAAGAGACGGCGCAAGCAGCGAATGCAAATGACAGGGGAGAGGATCAGAGAAATGATTGCAGCTATTATAATTATCATTAGCATGTGTTGTTGGCACTAAGTCGCCTCATTATCATGGATCCTATCATCACGCTAATTGTGGAGGATGCCGTGTTTTAGCATGCAGGGGGCTCGCTGTGCTGACGGGGAGAGTTCACTGCAAAAACTCACTCAGTGAGAGATGGCTGACTGACACAAAGATGGTAACACAAAATCCCCGTTCCTTAGTGTGTGTATCCTGACATCAGCTGCTCTTTCAAGGATTTGTTCTGTCTTTAGCCGCGAGGGCATCATAACTCTACAAATGGAAATGTCTGGTGTGAAACGACATATTATCAAGACCATGATGACAAAGCAGCATCGTGACGTTTAGCTCAGACTCACACTGACAACTTTAATGCTGCATCATAAATGACACGCCTCTTTAATCGCTCCTACTGGTTTGAGTATGGAGACGGGATATATCCATCTTTCATTATGTTCTGTAAAACAGACCGAAAGCTTCAACTTTGTAAGATCAGGCTGCAAGGCTGGTTTATTTTCCAGGCATATTCTTTGGGCCAAAATAGAGAACTGACCATTCATTGCAACAGATTCATTAACTCTAGTTGAAAAATGTTTTACGTTCTCAAGCCACTTAGAGTAAAGACAAATCGAAGGAAAACAACTTGATCTGTGTTGTAACTGCAGCCGGTCACACAGAACTATAGCCTATGTATGATGGTTAATAAACCTGGATTGTCCAAATCTGATTTTTAAAACTTATTTCAACCATTCTGAAGTGTTTCAGAGTTAAAGTTCTATCTCGTTCACTGTAGATAGCTTCCTGGATGACCAGGGGTCTCCAGCTCCAGACTGTACCCTCCTACAAATTATTGCTGTTTTCTGCCCCAACACACCTGATTGAAATCAAAGCATAATTAACAGGCTTCTGCAGATCTCTTCAAGGTAAGGAGGTGATTCAATCATTTCATCCAGGTATGCTGGAGCAGGAAACATCAAAGTTGCAGGATTGTAACCTTTGATGACTGGAGCTGGTAACCCTGGGTT
>SSNR01000293.1:83175-109909 GCA_006937965.1 Callopanchax toddi
CATTACTATGATCCAGATATCCATTACTATGATCCAGATATCCATTACTATGATCCAGATATCCATTACTATGATCCAGATATCCATTACTATGATCCAGATATCCATTACTATGATCCAGATATCCATTACTATGATCCAGATATCCATTACTATGATCCAGATATCCATTACTATGATCCAGATATCCATTACTATGATCCAGATATCCATTACTATGATCCAGATATCCATTACTATGATCCAGATATGTGGTCTTGTCTTGACCCACTTCTTACGTCTTTACATTTTGCCATTTGGCAAACCTAACTTTTATTTTCATCTTTTCTTCTGGTATTAAGGACAGAACTTTTAGTCTAAACATGTGTCTTAGTCCTGTAACTTTTTCTTTAGTCCTCTATTTATCTAGATTCCTCATATTTTTTTATAAAAACAATATAATATGCCAAGTGTCGTTAGGGTGGGATTTAGTTACCCTTCACTAAGGCAGTACTTAAAAGTTGTTTGGAAGCTTACTGATGAAAGAATCCTTGTTTAGGGTACAGAGACCAATTTGCCTAGTGCAGTCTTCCCTAGGGAGATGCAGAGCATACCTTAAATGTTGAATTTTCCTGTGCAAGATACTGTAAATGTTGAAGCAGCTCTTAACAAGGGAGCTCTTGAGTTTTGCATCTTGATGAGTCTTGGTGCCCCTGGCTTCCGATTATAAGTTATTCCTGCACATTAATATTTATTGGGAGGAAATGTGGACCAAACGAATAACGTATGTGGTGCAGACATTAGATTACCGCAGTTTAATAGTAGAGTTTAAAACCATCTTTTTGTCTGTTTTCACAATTGACAAAAGCAGAAGTTGCAAAGTTGGGGGAGCAATAAAAGCATGAATATTCCAAAATGTTTGAGACTTTTATTATCAATTGTTTTCAATATGTATTTAGGTTAAGCACCACAAATACTTTAAGTTTTAGAAAATATCAACCAGACTCATTCTGCACATCAATAGATTGATGCACACTAGTCTGGACACCGTTTAGACACATCGCAAGGCAAATGTGGTAAATATAATATGTCTGATACCGGAATCTGACAATTTATAAATGAAAACAAGGATAAAGCAGCAGCAGGCAGACATATCAGCTGGTGGGATGTCCTGTTGATGCCATGGATGGAAATACAGCTGGCACCAGCAAGAACAGCAGCATCAGACGTGGTAGAGACGTGGATGCTGAGAAACTTTCTAACCACAAATTAGCAGCAACTCAATAACGTCTAAGGCACTTAGAGCCTCTAGTGTTAAATTTATAGCTAGAGATTTACTATGTTACAGTGTTGCTGAGACTGAAGGCTCTTGTGACATCTTGTATACATTACAGGTGAAATACAAGATGCCAGCAGGCAGTATTTTCAGTGAGATCTCATTACAGAACACAAGTTTGGTGCTGAAGAAAATCAAGATTTTGAAGCATTTGGACTTCTAAAACTGGGTTGGATCTTAAATAGTTCAGAAGCAATTCTTCTTTTCTTCCTTGAAAATGTTTTACTTCGACTGAGATGGCAGCACGGCTCTGCAGCTGATCCCAGGAAGGTTTCACAGCAATCCACACCTTCAGGGATGTGATCAAACTGTCGTGCAGGTCCACCATAACAACAAAGACCCCATATGACCCTCAGAAAGGAGGGTCAGGGAGTTGATTAGCAAACTAGCTCACATTAACACTCTCTCACTACAGTTTTAAAGCTTGTTACTTTGTAATTTTCACTCTGAATCAAGAAATATCCTATGAGAAGCAAAACATCAAGGAAAGAACTGCCCTGGATGACTGAGAACTTTCCCCAAAACGGTTGATTAGAGCTGAACCACATCCCAGTATGAGTTCAATCATTAACATGTATGAATATAATTACAGTGTAGCCCACCTTTACCCTCTGGAGTAGGTAAGGGCTCCCTAGATTCAAATATATAGCTTAGAGACTAAGATTTACTCTTTAAATGCTGTAACTACCTTTTCCTAACATCTTAAACCAATAGTTTTCTTTAAATCACACAGTTTTACTCAGCACAATAACCAAACCGTAGTTAACTTAAAACCAGTAATTTACTGAATTAGTAAATATGAACAAACAAATACAGAAACACATATACTTTTAAATTTCAATACAACTAAAATATGTGAGGGGCCCACTCACCAATCACACACACACACTCACTAGCCGGTAAATACAACTATAAAAACTAAAGTTGCAGGCCTGAGCGTTGCTGGGGAGCGGTGAGGCCCAAAACAAATGGCCGCTTCACTCTCAGTGAGCAGATAATTAAATAAAAGAGGTACCTGATTTTGTAGCTCAGTGTACTCGGACTCAAACCCAAATCCAGGTGAAAGAAAGGCTAAACTGTGTCCTAAGATGATGGTGGTTCCAGTCTGCTGGTCCAGGTGCAGGCTCCAACGAGTGTTATCCAAGAAAAAGCACAAAACACAAAAAAGTAATCCACAGGTAGGCTTTAGCAGTCAGTTAACAGGCCACTCACGACTTTTCTTCACCTCCAGGCCGGAACAATGAAGCGTTAAGTCTCCACAGCAAGCTGGCTTAGCTTAGCTATGCTCCAAGTGCTACATTCACTTAGCTAGCGAATGCTAACTGTCTAGCAAAAGTTCTCCACGGATATAAAAGCAAACTACCGGACAGCTTCGAGCAGAAAACAGTCCTTAAATAGTCCACAAAGCAGCAAATAAGTGTTCATTACCGACCGTTTGACCAACAAGTCAGAAACTTATCCTTTAGCAGCTGTACATGTGCTCTTTTCTTCCACCGTCACTCTCGTTCGGCTCACCCGGCGAACTGCGAACACAACTGGAGCGAGGCAGTGCCGCCGCCATTGCCCATAGACCGTGTAGTGTTTAGTTTCAGTTTCGTTTCTCTTTCACGCGACGGCACTGCCCCCTGCTGCAGCAGAAGTGTCAGGCTGCCAAATAAGGAGAAACCCAGCAGAACCGGAAGGCGGCGCTTTCTTCTGATCTCTGAGTTGCTCGTTAGGAAATAATTACAGCGTATTTTGAGTTATAATAGTGCAACGCTAATCTAGAGGCATCAAAGATTACACCTGTTTAATATAAAGTGATTTAAATATGGAGTCACAGGCACTTTAAATTAAAATGACCAGAAACTCTCAAACCTCTCCTCAGAAATGAGTTCTGTATTCAAACTTCTGATAAAACCTGCAGACACCATGCTGACAAAAGAACTGCAGAACAACTGATTGTCAATCTACAGCATCTCTGACACACTGTGAGACATTCATTAATGCAGATGCACACATCCACTGCGCATGCAGACACAGCGGTGAGCGCAGGAACATAAAACACACACTCGTGAAAGCATTGTAAATTGTGATCGTTCAACAGAATAAGACATCAGTGGTCAAGAATGGAGACTAAAATCAGACTGAAGTAAAAAGAAAATTTGGTGTTTTTGAACTGCCTTTAACTTGTGATCACACCAGTTTCTATCTCTGCTGACAATATTTAAAACCTCTGGTCACACAGAAACTCATGAGTGTGTGTGTGTGCGTGTGTGTGCTTGTGTCCTGTTGGGAGTTCCTTCACCCCTCCTTGATGTCTGTGACTATACGGTTCTATAACCACAGGGTGAAGCAGATACTACTGTGATATGCCCACATATCACATCACTGACCCGATGAAAAGCTGTGAAGTAGTGGAGCTAAAGCCCTCCTTCCATTTCTCATTTTCTCCTCCAGTCTAACTGCAATCAAGTAAATCTCAGGTGGCAGTGGACTGGTGGGCGATTGTATATACGGCACCTCTTCTAATTAAGTCTTCAGGTTCCCTGACTTTATTGTGCTGTGCACGCAGTCTGTGCAGAGCTAGAAGTAATAATTAAAGCCAAGCCCTCGTCTATGGATGTGTTTTATTCCCTGATTTAATTACCTTTATTAATCAGGAAAAAAAAGACAGGAAAAAAAATCCTGAAGAGAAAGGATCTGCCGTGCAGGTTACTTAATCGTTTTTAGTTCACAGCTGCAGTGATCCTTCATTGTGCTTTTACAGAGTGTAAGCAGGTGTAATGATAATGAATAATGAGGGAATTACAAAAGATAACATTTTATCCCAGCACTCACTCTAAGTTAAGGACTTTATTCTCAGCAACAAGAGATGGAGAAAAGACAATTTACTAAAGAATGTTGGTGTTTGGTGGTGGAGCAGGAATTCTCAGGGGCTTTTTACCGTCAATTACTTGTATTTCCTTCAAAAAAAAAAAAAGACATCAAGGAGAAGAAACAAGCCAACAGTACCTGCAGAAGAACAGATAAGCCATAACAGTGGACTGCGCTTGAACTGGGTGAATAAAAAAAAGACAGTGGAGAGGCTGAGTCCCGGGGAGTGTGTGTTTGAAGGAGCCTTGCAGCTTCGAATTTGTTGTTTGCTTCTCTGCTCATGAAACAAACAAGAGCCACACACGCTCACAAGCAGCAGCCATCGGGCTTTTTTAGGCTTCAGACCTTTTGTGCGTCATCTTTCTGTGCCGTTCCAACTTCCAGGCAATTTAAGGGAACAAGAACAACGAATCTACGGAGACAGAAGAAAGAAAAAAAAACCGAGAGAAAAGACAGAGGCAACACAAGTTTGACCCTAACTCCTCACTTGTCAGTCAAACATCTGGAGTAAACCCCTGGAGGAAGCAGCCTGCCAGATCTCGTTAATTATTCCCCACAGTTCTCCTTCCCTTCCTGACAGCCTGACAATTGGCCAGGAAAAATATATATTTAATCAAAATAAGAAGCACTCTGCTGAAGTTTAGGAAATTAAAAAAAAACTCAACAGAACTTTTACTCAGTTTATGACATTATTTTATTTATTTATTTATGTTTAAAAGAAAAATCACTGTTAATTTAATTGGGAACTTTGCTGCTGATTTAACTTGAAACACCAGATGGTTTGTTGAAAAGACCAATCTAAGGAGTCATCATTAGAAACTTAATTTTTGGACAGGCGAACAGGATGAACCATCTGTCAAGAACGGAGGCTTTCTACAACCAATCAGATTGGCCAGAGGTAAAATGAAAACCTTAGGAGTTTAGTGGTTGAAAATCCAAACAAGCTCACAAACAGTTTTGCAAAATCTGCTAATTAAAATAGGAAAGATGTTCTAAACCTGCTAATTCCCGCCCAGAGTTTTGACAGGTTTATTAAACTAAAATGATCACATTTAGTTTAGTTCGCTTCTTATGCAGATCAGCGTGTTGTCAGTTCAGATCAATCAAGATCGTGTTATCAGATCAAAATAATATGTTTGTATACTCATGATGCTCAGATATATAATCCCTTTAGAGAGTTCTGGGTCTGTTCTGGGGTCTCCGCATGTAAAGAGTCTTGGAAACCTTCAAAGGGGACCAGGAGGCTCAGCTTCTTCTTCTTCACCAAAATGTCCTCAGAGGAAGACCTGACCTGTCTCAACAGTTTGCCATCATACTTGAACTGATCTATCCGAAACAAAAAAAAATAAATCACTCCCAATCTGAAGAGAGCATTCCACTTTTTTTTAGTTGAGGACTACGGGCTCAGATTTGGAGGAGCTGACCCTCAGCCTGCTGCTTCATATTTGGAAATAAACTGCCTCAGTGCTCACTGAAAATCCTGGGGTTCCCACACCCTCCTCTCCACAGCGACACCATGATGGGATCCTGTCCATGAAGACTGCTAACAGGATCAGAGACCAGAGGCAACCTGGCAGAGGCCAGTCCACTTTGAGAATGAGTTTGTGTCTAAAATGCAAACGCAGTTCCTGCTTTGGTTGTACAGGGACCAGATACAAGTGGCCCCAGAACCCCTCACATAATTCCTCAGGAGGCATGATCATCAGCGCCTCACATGTCCAATGATCCCCTCAGCAGCTCCACAGGAGTCAAAGTCTGGTTTCAGTTCAAAAATAGGTTGAATCCTCCTTCTCAGCACTGTAAAGTAAGATTTCTCTATAGGAGTCAGAGTGGTACAATCCCTATAGTTAGAATACACTCTCCAGTCCCTCTTTTTGAAAAGTGGGACCACCACTCTGGTCTTTACAGGTTTTGTCCAAGTCCTTAATTTTACAGGTTTGAATATTAAAGGTCCCATGACATCGGTTTCCGTGTTTTCTGACTTATCTATCATGTTGCAACGTTGAGTTCTCACCTTAAACCTGCCAGAAAGAGCAAAAAACGGCGTCCATCTGTCTCGTAGTACAGCCAGTGAGAAGCTCTTCCGGATTTCAGACCCAGGTTTCAAACAGTTTTTTCACTCCAGCCCGCTATGAGGTCATAGTGATCCGGACTTGCTTATATGGTCAATTCTCCTCCCACATGCACGTTCACGACAACTGGAGCGAGGCAGTGCCGCCGCCGCCATTGCCCATAGACCGTGTAGTGTTTAGTTTCAGTTTCGTTTCTCTTTCACGCGACGGCACTGCCCCCTGCTGCAGCAGAAGTGTCAGGCTGCCAAATAAGGAGAAACCCAGCAGAACCAGAAGGCGGCGCTTTCTTCTGATCTCTGAGTTGCTCGTTAGGAAATAATTACAGCGTATTATGAGTTATAATGGTGCAACGCTAATCTAGAGGCATCAAAGATTACACCTGTTTAATATAAAGTGATTTAAATATGGAGTCACAGGCACTTTAAAAGACTGATCATTCAAAAAGTATCAATCTATGCTCATGTTTGATTTTACTGTGTGATGTAAATCACACAGAAACAAAAGTACCCCCAAAAAACATGTTGATGAAGGCTCATTGATAATTAGCAACGAGAAGATGGCAACATTTTCTGCATGAGGGAAGAAGAGGACGGCTCTGAATGATTCTTCATTCTGCAACAACCAGGCAACACAAACAATGTGGTGAAAGCATGTGTACACACTGCCCTAAACACAGAGAAGCTAATTAGTAAATGAGGAGCAGCTGTGCAGTCGAACGGCTGATAACAAGGGTAAGAAATGGAGCCGATTCTCAGTCCCATCACCTCTGTTGACAAATGGGAGAGTGTAGTGCTGAAACACAATCAGCAATGTGTCTTATATTGAAAAGTTTAATAGACCTTTAACATTTTCCTCTCTGGAGGTCCCAGTACTGAGTCAGTTTGTTTTTACCATGTTTGTAAAGGGTTCACACTGAGGATGTAACCTTTCAATTCTATGGTGAATACGGACACTGTGTCATTTCATTTACAGCTAATTTATTTAATGGACAGCAGTGAATTTTTAGAAACATTTCAAAACTTCACTGACTCATTAAGTGCTGATATGAAAGAGGAAATGTATGATGGGAGTTTTTGACTCCGGCCTGAGGATGTTGAGATTTTCTCCAGTCATGTCCGTCACCAACAATGATACATATATCTGTCAATGCCACCTGTCTCCAGAGAGAATCTGTAAAACCAACAGCTGTGACATGATTATCTGTTTGTTTGAGCTGATCCTTGGCTTTTCATCAGAATAACAACATCCATCCACTGAGAGGCATCTCTGGATCTCTGAGTACACGCCTGGACCCACATGTGTTTTTCAGTCTGGTTTTAAAAGAAACTAATTCACTTCTTCATCTCACCATTCCTTAGCAATTTGCATAAAGAGCTCAAGTTGCTTGTGCAAATTTTATTGTGGGAAGATGCGTTTGCATGACAAATGCAACATAGTAACTAATGTCAGGACCTGCATGGCATAGTCAACTATTGGACAAGCATTATATTATCTATATGTTTAAAGCGCTGGGCCTTTTTAGTTGCACCGCTGCATCATCAAAATACAGTTTTTGGTCTTAAGTTTAGTACAAGTTTTGGGGTTAAATGATCTTCTTTGTTTTGATTGGACATCTGTCTTTCCCTGTCAATAAAAGTTTCAGATTTTCTACAGCTTCAAGATTTAAACACTGAAATGTCAAATTGGAAGCGTGATGTCTTGAAAGAAAAACATCATTAAAATATGAAGAAGAAGAGGAAGGTTCAGATCCAGCTTCCATAAAATGAAGACAAAAGAAATATTTTTATATACTTTCATGGATAATGACATGAAAAACAATCCAGATGCTAGTTTTTGACACAGAACCCATAGGAGCCAAGGCCTGCCCACCAGTCATAGACCAGCTCCACTCCCGGTCCTGACTCCAGTGGCGTGCCCCAGGTCTCCACCTCCAGGCGAGGTACCCTGTTTCATGTCGTCATCTCTCGTCAAAGAGTCAAAGATTATAATTGCTCTTAAGGTGGAAACACACTTGTTCATACTTTCCGTGAGCAATGCACTTGTGTAACAGTTGCAGGCTCTATAGTTTTCACTACAGCCTAATAGGTGGCGATAACGAGCTGATGTGTCAATTCTTTTTAAAAGTCAAGAAGAAGAAAGAATGTTTGAGCCATTCTTATCAGGTGCTGTTATTGTGTCCTTCTGGTCCCTGAGTGATTCATTATTCAGATGTTGATCTTTGGTGTGTCCCCAATACGTAGTGTTTGTGTTGGTTTTTCTCATCTACTCCTGGTTTGACGTTGTCTTTTTTGTCCATTGTATTTATAGTGTCCCTACTTCAGATGGGCATTGCACAGTCACAAAATCTGGGCTACGCACGTTTATCTGCAGAGAAGGATGAGTGACCCTAGTGAACAGATAGAATGACAAAACTTACATAATTATCTTTGCACTTGCAGAAAGTATGCACAAGTATGTGTCTGCCCTGAGTCTGAACCTCCCTGAAGTCAATTTTGCAACATAAACTCTACCCAGAAAACCCCGCCCACTTCTCTGGTTTGAAAGGAGTCTGCTAAGTTAGCTTAGCCATCTAACTAGGATGCCTCCTGGTTGCCTCCTCTGGATGTTTTTTGTCATGTCCCACTGGGAGGAGACCCTGGGGCAGACCCAGAATTCCCTAAAGGGATTAAAAGTCCTCTGTGGCCTGGGAATGCCTTGAGCTCTCCCAGGAGGAGATGGATTGTGTCCAAGGAGAGATCAATGTCTGAGCTTCACTCCTGGATCTGTTAGCTCCTCCAACCTTGGATACGGACAGACAGATGGATATAAGAAAATGTAAATATCAGTTAAAGACAAATATAATCCATGCTGCAGTAGCAGGACAGAGTTTAAAGATACATTAATCACATCAACCTACATGATAAACGACCTTCATTTCAACCGAAACGCAAAATGCTTGTTTCATCAACATGTGACCTACAAATATGTAAAGTTGAAACCCATAGAGATGGAAATAAGGACCTGAAAGGATGGAGAGGAAGAGGTTGGAGAAATGTAGATTTGTAAGCCAGTGGTTTCCTGTCATAGTGTCGCCTACAGGGACACGAGGGACGTGTGACAGAGACTGAGAGGATAGCAGAATCCCCTACAGAGCTGAAAGACAGACTCAGCATGAAATACATCATGTAAGATCATTTGTGCAGACATGACACACGAGTCTGAATAACACGGCACATACTCCCTGGGTTCTGTGTGCGCATTCAATAATGAAGTCACCAAATGTCCACATACAGTCATGTGCTTGAACATACTGAATGTCTACTGTTCTAAAATCAAGGTACACCTAAAAAAACTGTGAAATCTGCAAAGAGACCAGAATCCTGCAAACCCAGGAGGAGCTGATGGCTTATTAATGCACCGGGACCCGGCTCCCAACATATTCAGATTGTGCGTTTAGCTTTTTGCCCCATTACGTGCAATATTAAGCCTAAGGGTTCAGGGCCCATTTCCAAAGAGCCGGCCTGTAATGAGAGATCAGAGGCAAGGTTTATCATGGACAATAAAACATGAGAACTGCATTTCTGTTAATAAGACCCCGAGAGGATTGGAGTGGGGCAGGAAAAGCATGGGATCTTTGGATCAAAGAATGTTTGCGAGAAGAAGAGGGGAGGAAAAAAAAGAGATGGAATGGAACGAAGTGGCAAAAATAATGGACAAAGGCAGTGGGATGAAATGACACTAAAAGGAATCATTGCAGAAGAAAAATCACAAGATCAAAATTACTTTTTTAAAGTTTTTTTTTTTTTTACATTATTTTCCCTTTAGGCTGCATTGGTTCTTTTTTAATTAAAGGGATAATTTCCAGTATTTTAAATCTTAATGCAGCAGTAAACAACTATGTGAAGAAATGGTAGAGTAATGAAAATCTTGACAGAGCGTGCAGCCAGTCTTTCTTTAAGTGTTCCTTATTTTCTTCTTGTATAATGTAGTGGAGGTGGCTAATATACCGTGTTTGTGCATACAAATTTCTGTCACAACGAGCAACGTTTTACTCCCACAAAGAAAAGCTTCAAATGAGGCTGAAGTTATTCTGCTATAAAGAGAAATTTACACGCTCTTTGAAGGGGCTATGGTTTCATTTTGAGGTTTTATTAAAAGTAGTTTCATTTTACACTACATGTTTTGTTTGGTGCATCAAGCATGATGTTATCTGTGTTCCTGGGAAGGTACAGTTATCATTTTTCAAATGCAAAGAAATGATCGCCTGCCGGGCTTTGTCAATTTTCATAAAACACACCTCCTCCAAACATCAATTTGCTGCATATTCTAAATATTTCTAAGTTTACCAGAGAGACGGATCCCGCTCCGTCTGCAAATCATACAAAATGTTCTATCGCTTTGAAAGTTGTGATGGATGAGAAAACCAGAAATCAAATCCATTTGCATGAAGCCCCCCCTCCGACCCTTAACAGCACAAAGCGGGTGCAGGAAATGAATGAGTGAGTGAGAGGTCAGAAATGAAAACATGACTGTGGAGCAGCTGCACTTGATATGATAGGAGGCTTTCCAATTTATTTTGATTGGCCGTGCTCTATGCAAGCCTCGGGTAGAATTCCCAGAGGTAAGTATGCATTCTCCTTAAGACTGCCAAAGTCAAAACACGCCAGACTCACAAGCAGAAACTATAAAAAAAATAACCGAAAGTATTATCAGAAAAGACATGACTATCAGTCTGAGTCCACTGGGTGTTCTGAAATACTGACAGGGATATGTTTATGTTTTACAATGTTGATAATAAGGACTTGTATTCACCTTATAGTACTTTCCATGCACATATTGTCACAAGGAAAAGTTTTTAATGAGACCACCTCACAGGATGAAAACCTCACTGTACTGTCAAAGATCAACCAGAATGTGAATGATCTCTGCAGGACCTTGGCGAGGTCTTCAGGTGGGTAAATGGGTTTCTTATTCTGCATGACAGTGCACATCAGGGTTTGAGCTACATGTGAAATGTTTGTCAGACATCAGGCAGTTGTTTTAGCTCTTGGGTATGCTGGGGATACTCATTCAGTCACTATAGTGAAAGTCCCAGGTAATTTAAAAGTACTACCTCCCTACCAGGGATATTTCTGGGGTAAATGTCTACCCTGTAATCTGTTTTAACTGTGGTAGAGACAAACATGGGTAAAGAACGACCCCAGAAAGCTTAAACAGTTCCTGTAAAAAGTTCCCAAAGAGGTTGTTAATAATTTGAATGTTTGTCCATGCTGTCCTAATGTTTAAGCTATAGCCTCATCATGCAATCAGCAATTTGTCAGTGTTGTAATCTTAAAGTACTCAGCCGCATCCCAACATGGTCCAATGGGGTCTGAGATGTGTTCTTCTAGAGGGATATTCCTGATTGGGGCTTCATCTTTGGTAATGAGGGCATTGCTCTGATCTGTAATGAGGGAGATCAAAGGCAAAGCTCTTAATTTTCTGGTCCCTCTATGTTCCAGCCCTCACCTCAGGCTATGGGATGTGGATGATGACCAAAAGAACAAGATCCCAGATACAAGCCAGAAGAAATGGGTTTGTGAGGAGCTCGGCATTGAGCCACTGGTCCTCAGCAGTGAAAGGAGCCAGCTGAAGTGATTTGAGCATGTGATAAGAATGCCTCCTGGTTGACTCCCTCTGAAGGTTTTCCAGGCATGTCCCACTGGAAGGAAACTCCAAAAACCTTAGAACTTGCTGGAGAGATTGTGTATCGTCTCTGGCTAGGAAACAACTTGAGATCCTACAGAGGGAATTGAGCAGTGGGGGGAAGTCTAGGCTTCCCTCTTGGACCTGTTACCCCTGCAGCCTGAACTTGGATAAGTGGAGGGAAATAGATGGATGGGTCTTCATGGGTGATACTGTATAGAGAATGGTGAGGGCGCAGAGCACCTCTGAATAGAGAGTATAGCAGCATCATGATAGCCTTCCCTCAGTGTTTAACAAATGTTCTGTTATTTAGCTACATTCTAATAGGTTGTAAGGTCATTGAGTGCATAGCAGGGTCTCAATCCAGCGTGGAGCGGGTCAAACAGTCTCAGGTCATTTATTCCAACAGCTAAATTATATTCTTACTAAAGCTTGATCATTTGCTTTATGAGATGTTAAATATATTTTAGAAGTCTTCATCAGAAGCTAATTCAGACTGTAAGAATGGTTATTTAATGATGACTTCAGCCCACATGGTTTGAGGTGTGTGTTTCAGTATGATCCCCATCAGCACTGCACCCCTGCTGTCTTCATAAATCACCACGGTTCTTGTTGCAAGGAATCCACATAAATAAGCACCAACCACCCGATCAGCATGAGCCTTACATTGATAGAGATGAGTAATAAGTGACAGGAAGAACGGTGGTTGCCCAGGCAACCCAAATCACCTTTAAGTCAAAAACATTGCCATTGCTTAGGATTCCTCACCAGCGTCTTTGATCAAAAACGAGACCGCACATGTAGATGAGCTACTGATGTTGAATATTAAAAGAACATATAGCACTGAGCCGTCTGTTTCAAACAGAAAATGTTGAATTTTTAAAAGGAAGTTTGCTGTATATGAGAACAAATATGTGAGAAGAAAGCTACCAGAAAGGTCCAGGGTGGCTCTATGATTAAAGAAAAACAGAAGATGGCATGAGTCTGTCATTACCAAGGACTGAACCACTCACTGTACCAGGGCTCAGAGGGCAAGAAATGTTCTTTCTATGACAAACAGATGGAAAAAGGCAATCTTCCGCCCACAGGGACTATAAAGGCTTCATGTAAAATATGCATATAAGAAACATGTCTGCATAATTATATACAGTTGAACATTATAACAAACTAAAACTCATTTGTTTTCACAACTTTTGTCACAAGACGATGGAGTAAAACTCAGATATTCTGGCCAAGTTATAAATAATTACTATTTCACCTTTTAAAGAAACCTTTCTGAACTGCCTCTGTTGGGAGGTTTAGACTGTACATTCAGCAGCCAAGACCAAAGAGCATTGCTGCCTTCTTAAAACAGCTCCAAGCTACAAAATTTCACAGCAGATCATGGAAGTGTTACACTGCTATCAATTATTCAGTGTCAGGTTATTTCTGTCGAAATATTAAGAAACACCAGTAAGACTTGACCCCTGGATGCCCTGGAAGGGCTACGTTTTGCTGCAGATTTTAGGAGATTGGATCTGTTTTAAAATGGCACCATTACACATGGATGCATTCAGACTAGCCATTAGCTCATCAGGCCTGCATGCAGGATCTAAATGTTTTGTACGGTATCCAGCATGTTTTCCAGGTTTCTTTGCTTCAACACAACTGATTTAAATGCTGAATTGAATGGTGAATTACCTCCTCCTCCTTCAAGGCCACCAGAAGTATCCTATCCTAATCAGCCAACTAATTTAGATCAGGTGTGTTGAAGCAAAGAAACCTGGAAAACATGCTGGATACCGGCCCTCGAGGACCAGGATTGCCCACCCCGAGGCTGTTGAGGAAGCTATGTGCAAGATGGCAATTATTGATAACTTTTACAGAGAAACACTTCAACATGGCTGAAATCCCTTTGGGTGTATGAAAACAACCCTCGAGTCAGAAAAACATGCAAGGATCAGTATTTGAGACATACAAATCTGTTAAAATACTAGAGGTTTATGTCAGTTTTTCCTCTCTGATTAAAGAAATCCTGTTACATTTCAGAGTGATATAAAACCCCCATCACTTTCATGCATTGTGGCTTTACCTTAAAAGAACAGTGAAAATGTATAAATGATTTCTTTTTTCATTCAACTCAAAAATACCTCTCAAATTCCCTCATTCAAAAGCCCCAACTTTACTTTCAAAAGCCACAAATCAGAGGAGTTGGGATCTTGTTTAATAGTTACTTCTCTACATGGATTTTCTGTCAGCGGAAATTTAAAATTCATAAACACGGCTGACTCCTCTGCCCACGTCAGTCTGGAAGGCAATCTTTGCGCTGCTCTCACTTCCCATCCTGTGCGTCCTTAATGAAGCAGGATTGATGGCACGCCAGCGGAAACACGGCTCACCTCATCAGCGACCAGCCAGGGGAGGGACGCCCTCCAATAAATAGCCCCGTAAACACACAATTAAGGGCCCACATATCACTGCTCTGTTATTACATCCTACCAATTAGGCATCAGGGGTAACCTCCTCATTTGTATCGCTTTACGCCTGCAATCAGTAATTTAGTGATGATCTGCTGAGTCTCTGCTGCTGGCTCAGTAACCAGTGAAAGGGTGATGGTGGTGGAGAGTCTGACAACTTCAACTGAAGAATGGTTAAAAACATAAACATTTAAAGTTTTTGTATATCAAAAGTGTTGTTTTTTACTTGAGAATATTTTCTATGTGGGAGAAATGAAGCACAAACTGGACACTTGTTATAAGATTTCTACTCTTAAAGGGCTTCATTAAGTCACTTAATGGGCTAAGAGTGGTAAAACTAGACGTGCAAAAAACACTCCACACAGGAATGTGAACATGCCAGCAAACTCCTATCCATCTGCGAGTGTTGGATTTTTATATTTGACTGCCATCTAGTGCAGCAGATTGGTAAGTGGAGGGTTAATATCCAAACAGAAGCTTTTATGTTGGGTTTGTATCAGTAAAAGCATGTTTCTGCCACCTGTAGGGGTCAAAATGCCTCCAAAACATTTAAATATCTGCAATATAATAAGCTCAAATAAGGACCAACACAAAAACAAGCGTTCATGTCCATTTTATTTTCCTTTGGACTGTGGAAGGAAACTGGGAAACAAGACATAATGCAAAGGAGAGAAGCTCCCAAATCTACACAGAAAACCCCCAGAACCCAGGATGTTGTTGCAGTGCTAACCACTGATCCATGCTGTTTTATATCTGTTCAAGTGATAGGAATAGAGAGATATGAGTTTTGCTTCATAAAATCATTTTCCTCCCTCCTGTTTATTGTAAAAGTTTGAGCATTTAGTAACAGGTTTGTGTGTTTTCTTACTCTCTTGTGGTTAAGTTATAGTGGTACTTTTTTATATTTAGCACCTCAGTTCTCCCTGATGTCTAAATGCCCAACAGGTAAAATGTCTCCTCCTGGTGACATGTCTGCCCTCTTTTCCTTTAGCCGCCTGGAGATGTAACACAGCAGTAGATAAAACAGAGTTAGGGCATGGCTATTTTACCCTCCTGAACTGCTTTATTGAACACCCCTGTGTAAAAAAGCTCAATGCTGCACATATAGAACCTACACATGGACACCTTCAGCGCTTGCACAGATGAATATATGATGAGCTTTAACACTGAGACACCACAGTTCCCCAAGAGAGTGAAGTTTCTCTTTACCGATGCTGACGGCATTTAATAATCAAAGGAGTAAAAGTTTTTCTGAGGAGGCGAGGGGCTTTTTTTTTTTTTTTTTTTCTCTCCAGGGATTAGAGTTTGTCTGCCAGAGTGAATTACAGATGAGTTATGAAGAAAACGGGCCCCTCTGGGCACACTCTCCAAACTTAAGACAGATATTTAGGTTATGCTCTACATTTGCTCCATCTTTAGCTGCATTCTCATCAAGTACAGTCACTGCAATATCACTGTCATGTTGTAATTTGGGTTTTTTTTGCAAAAGCATTATTTAACATTCTTACCTTTGTGGGTAATGTTTTTCAATCTTGGGAAATTTTTATTAGTTTTCTAGCAAAAAACGAAAGAACCAACTGTGTTGTCAAAGTTCCACTTTCAGCACAATCCTAACAAAGTATTCACTGAAAACACACAAAGTATGTGGATCTTATTGGTTCTTGTGCAGATGGCATTGTCATGTGATGGTTAGTATAGCCTTGGTTTTCTCCACAATCCAAAAACATGTATGTTGGATTGGAGATTGTAAATTTAAGGTTATTGGTCTATATAATAAATATATATAAATATAAATATATAAATATATAACTGATTTAAAATACCTTTAGTCAAAAATATTCTAATTCCAACTATTTATTTCCACAAATGCAATTAAATGTTCTGCTCTGTTCTTTTTGAGGCTGTCCCATTTTCTTATGCCATAAAGATTAAAGAAATAGAAATTTGATCAGGCAAAAAGTGACAGCCTTGTGTTTATTTGCTTGTCTTTCAGAGCTTTTGTAGTTTCTTTTTTGTGCAGAGCCTTCAGCAGGATGTTTACAGTGTTACTGCAAAGGAAACAGGTATTTAATTAAATAAAACAGGATTTAACTAACTAACATTGTCATCATTCATTTATGCAGCAGCATGCTGCTCTCGTGGGAATGCAAACATTGACAGTGACTGTCATTAGGTCCATGCTTGAACAGTCTGAGAAGAATGAATAAACTGTAAAGTAAATGACAGCCCCAGTAAACAATTAGCTGTGCAAATGAAAACCTCGCAGTAGTGTTTGAATTTATGAATACTGAATAAGAGCCATCTTTAAGTTGATTAAAGTTGTATACTTGTGAATATCTTCCTCTGGTGATGGTGTAATTGGACTAAGAGATGATGTATGTGCATTAATGACTGAACTGTCAGATTGATCACAGTTTTAAATTGTTTCTATTAAACTGTTGTTGATTTGATGCTGATACATACTTTGTTAAAGCCAGCTTGTCATTTCTAAATCACCACTGAAGCATGCAGGAAACAATCTACTGAATTAAAAGCATGTTTAAAGGTGGGTGTTTGGTCACATCACCTGAATGCTATTAAAAAATAGGAAATTCTATAAAATATGTTCAAAACTGCTGTATGTCATTAGTCCAGAATAGTAACACAACCAGGAATTGATTCTGAGTCTCTAGGTCACATGACCTGGAAGTTATTGAAGAAAATTCAAAAATCTTCTATTAAATTATCAATACAAAACTTGGAAATTCAATAAAATATATTTTTTAAATGCTGTCTCATTAGTCCAGTTTAGGAACACAATCAGGAATAGATTTTTACTCACTTGGTCACATGACCTGGAAGTTATTAAACTAAACTCCATGATTTTCAAAAAAAATATTTGAACATTTTATGAAATATGTTTTTAAAACTGCTGTGTCCAGTTTAGGAACACAATCAGGAATTAATGTTGAGTCTTTAAGTCTTATGACCTAGAAGATATTAAACAAAATTCCATAATTATCCATAAAATATTAATAAAATATTGAAAATTGTATGAAATATGTTCAAAACGGCTGTGTCTCATTAGTCCAATTTAGGAACAAAATCAAGAAATGACTTGGACTCTCTTGGTCACATGATCGGGAAGCTATTAAACAAATTTCTTCAATTGTTTCATTAGTTTAGTTTACTTACTAACATAACTAAATGACATATCGGTTTGCCATACTTTCCTGCTTACCGTCCGGCCAATGCTGAGTCACGTGACACATATGTCAGGGAACAGTATGGCGGACATGCATGTGGAGCCTCTAAACAAGTTGCACCGATTATCCAGCTAACCCCGTCGCGAGAACCATCTTTACCGCGCAAGTGGAGCCCGAACTCCCAGCAGAATGGACGAGGAAAACAAGCTTCAGTTCCCTTCTTTGCCTCCCACCAAGGAGGAGCTGCTGGTGAGAGCAAAGCCGACACTCTTTAAACTGGCTAGCTAACACGAGCTAACACCCTTTCCAGCATTATTGTCCGCCAAAGGGAAAAAATTACTCAGTGAGACATTCAGTTAAAATATAGAAGAACACAATACAGTAATATTAATGTTTAGAGCACTTTTTTTTCTTCTGTAAAATTATTAATATTTATATATTTCAGGGTGTAGCTAACACTTATAAGCAGCCTAGCTTTAGCCACGTATGCGCACAAACAAACTGTTAAATTTCCTTCGAGTTTTTCTCAATTTACCAGATTTTTTCTTATTCAACCGTTACAGGACTGGGCTTATCCAATGAGACGAGAAATGCAGGTATGTTAAATAACATATCATGTCTGCTGAACTATTTCAGCTCTATTTCTGTTATTGATGTGCTGTTGTGTATTTTTCTGTTTAGGAGATTTTACCAGGGTTATATTTAGGTCCCTATTCTGCTGCAATGAAAAGCAAGGTAATCTATAAAAAAAAAAGTATCCACTGAATGGTCTATAAACACATCACAGATAAAATAACATAACACATTTATTGGGGGCCTAATTTTTTGTATTTTTTCATTCTTGTCTAGCTGCCAATTCTTGAAAGGCACGGCATAACACATGTTGTGTGTGTCCGCCAAGACATTGAAGCCAATTTTATCAAACCTAATTTTCCTCATAGATTTCGGTAAGAACACACTGGTGGTAGTTGCTTCACGTAGATAAGTTACATACTCAGAATGCTGCCTGGTGATTTTTTTATGGGTGAAGTCTGATTTCATTAAGTTCTTTTTTTGCAGATACCTTGTTTTAGATATTGCAGACAATCCAGTGGAAAATTTAATTCGTTTTTTTCCTATGGTGAGTGTCAAGTTTAGGCCTCAACTCTATTGAATGTGGCCTTCGTAGTTCTACATGATATGCATATATTTTTGATTTTCTTTTTGCAGACTAAAGAATTTATTGATAGCTGTTTAGCCACAGAGGGTAAGGATGCATGCAGTTCCCATTTGTCATTGTTTGAATGTTAACAATTTAATTGACAGTCTTGTTTGGCTCCTCTAGGAAAGGTACTGGTTCATGGTAATGCAGGGATATCAAGAAGGTGAGGCGTGATCTCTTTTTAACATTACATATTTTCTTATAAAATTTTCAGGTCAAGCAGGAAATCGAAACCCAGAATACAGGATCCTTCTAACACAGTGATTCTTAAGCTTATTAGCCTCTGGCCCACAAAATATCGTTGTCAAAGACTTGCAACTCCCATAATGGCTTGTTGTACTATACAAACTTGGCTATAAAGCAAACTAAATAAGTGCAAAATAAAACTACAAGCAGCTTCAACTCATATTGTATAATTTATATCCATTTATATCTATTATTTTGAGCTTTAACATCAATTATTGTAAAAATATTCTAGCAGGAATTGTTTTTAGGATTTATCTTATTCTGTTATTTTTTGTCACTGAAAAATGTTTTTAAAATGTTTTATTAATAAAACTTTTAATAAGACATTTGTTATTTTTACATTATTTAGGTTTTTATTTAAAAGTTACATCTCAAATACTGGTCCTAGAACTGCTGCTATGTGAAACCGAGACCTCCTAAGAGAAGGGGTGAGGTTGTTTCCTGGTAGTGTGAATGTTATTTACAGTAATTAGTTGGCATGCATCTATCTGGTCTTTTCAGTGAAATGATCCGTTTTTTAAAAAGAGCTTTAGTGTCAGTGATATCAGTATTTTGTCACTCATCACTCGAGTAACTTTTTTTTTTCATCATATTTTTTCCAGTGCTGCCTTAGTCATTGCATACCTGATGGAAACATTTGGGATGAAATACAGGTGACCTTTTTATCATTTTAAAATACTTGTTATTTTTAAATAGTAGACTGAAGTTACTAAAAATCAATGATTTTTGTTTGTTTTTGACACAAAACAATTGTTACTCTAGTTTTGTGGTGGTGTCTCAGTAGTTTACAGATTGTGATTTTAATTCTCCAGGGATGCATTCAGTTACGTTCAGGAGAGGAGATTTTGCATCAACCCCAACGTGGGCTTTGTGCATCAACTACAGGTGAGTCTGAATCTAATTACCATTTTAGATATGTGCCATCTAATCAAAATCTCACAAGGAAGTAGCTGCCTGACGTTATTGCAGAGGTGGGTTTTTTCTTTGTTTAGTGGCTTTTGCCATTGTTATTAAATCTGTATCATATCCCAAGAAATTGAACATTAAAATCAGGGTAAGATGAAAGGTGGATGACAGATGAGGTTCAGCACCTTCTTGGGATGCAGTTGTGTGCAAACTCTCAGTGAATTTAGAAAGCAACATACAGGCCAGTAGGGAAATAAAAAATATATACATAAAGGATAAATTATATGAACTAGCATCAACTATCACCAGTACACTGACTTTACAATGTGTTTGTTTTGTTTTTTTTGGGTATACACTCACTGGCCACTTTATTGAGTCCACCTGTCCAAATGTTCGTTAACGCAAATGACTAATCAGCCAAACATGGTGGCAACTCAGTGCATGTAGACATGGTCAAGACAATTCACTGCAGTTCAAACTGAGCTTCAGGATGGGGAAGAAAGGTGATTTAAGTGACTTTGAACGTGGTTGTTGGTGCCAGACGGGCTGGTCAGAGTATTTCAGAAACTGCTGGTCGTCTGGGATCGTCACGCACAACCATCTGTAGGGTTTACAGAGAATGGTCCGAAAAAGGGAAAACATCCAGTGAGCGGCAGTTCTGTGGGAGAAAATGCCTTGTTGATGCCAGAGGTCAGAGGAGAATGGCCAGAGTGGTTCAAGCGGATAGAAAGGCAACAGTCACTCACTCAAATAACCACTCTTTACAAACAAAGTATGCAGAAGAGCATCTCTGAACACACAAGACGTCGAACTTTGAGGCAGATGGGCTACAGTAGCAGAAGACCACACAGGGTGCCACTCCTGTCAGCTAAGAACAGGAAACTGAGGCTACAATTCACGCAGGCCCACCAGAATTGGACAACAGAAGATCAGAAAAATGTTACCTGGTCTGATGAGTTTCGATTTCTGCTGCAACATTCAGATGGTAGAGTCAGAATTTGGCGTCAACAACATGAAAGCATGGATCCGTCCTGCCTTGTGGTTCAGGCTGGTGGTGGTGATGTAACTGCATGATACTATCATGTCAATATGGACCAAAACCTCTGAGGAATGTTTCAGTATCTTGTTGAATCTATGCCACAAAGGATTAAGGCAGTTCTGAAGGCAAAAGGGGGTCCTGGTTCTAGCAAGGTGTACCCAATAAAGTGCCCAGTGAGTGTATAGCTGCTGATTTTGCATTGTTAAATTGCCCCTGGAGGATTAAAAAAGTTTTATTAAATATGCTCTCACTCTTCTCATGTTTTGTAGTTTGTATTACGTAGTGAACTGTTCAGTTTTAAAGGCCCTCTTTCATATGCCTTTGGTATTATACGTATGACGGTTTCCTGCTTGATATTTTTATTTCTGATCTGTACAGATGTTTTGGTAATTACTTGAAAATTAAAATAAAATATAATTTGGGAATCTATTTTATTAAGTCAGCAATTGTGGTAAATTCATGTTCTTCTCAATTTTAACTTGAATATGCTGATTTGTTGTTTAGGTAAATCACTGATGTAGAGTAGTATAACGGAGCACAACCAAAACCTGCCATCTTGCAGATTGATAAGCTTGATGCTTTTCCAGTCTGTATAAAATCGATTTGTTTTGGTGATGGTTCTGTTTGTTTTCCCAGGAATATGAAGCTATCTACCTTGCCAAATTGACCATTAAAATGATGTCACCGATGCAGCTGGGCAGGTCGTTCTCTCTCCAAGCTGGGATGCCAGGTTGGTACATGTTGAACTTTCACCTTTTCTCACACCGCTTTGTAAAACTGGATTGGTGCTGGTGGAATATCTGGTTTATGCCTTTCCTCAGTGGGAATAAAAATAAGTTTTATTATATTAAGAGGAATCTATTTTAAAATGTAACTGACTGTGTCTTCTACTTGCTTAGACAATGAAATATTCAGGTTTTATGGTTACTTTATTCAGAAAGTTATTTTAATAATGTGTTAAAATATAAAGCTGATGCAATGGAGACACATGTTTTCATGTTTTTCTGATAGGAAGCCGCAAACGCAGCCTGGAGGAGGATGAAGATTTTGGGTCAATGCAGGTCACAGCAACACAGAATGGATGAGCTTTGCTGATATTATGCTGTGTGGCACCGTGCACTCTGTCTTCTTTTTTTACATTTTTAATGGGATTAAAAATGTAAATATTTGAACTTTTTTCTAAGGGGAAGGGATGAGGGTGGGGAGGGCATCTACTCATGTCTGAGACATGGAGTACTGATGGACTTTTGGCAAATTGAATAAGTTTTTTTCTGAGCTGTATGCACTGACAGGAGACTTTTTTGCAGTTTTATAGTATTTAAAGCATTTTGCATTTGCAGCGGGACAGTATTGCAATAATGCACTTTCAATACTTGAATTAGTTTAGTTGACCAGACTGGGGGAACGTAGCCTGGATGTGACCCAGCAGTGGACACGAGTAGTAGATAAGTCTTTATTTCAGGAATAATAGTCATGAACTAACATCAGGGTTTGAGTGGGACAGGCAGGAACAAAAAAAATCTCTGCTTAATAAAAAATAAAGTTCAGAGTACTGTGTCTGTCATTTATGCAGTTCAGCATTTCAGAACATAACACTCATGTTTATATATTAGATTCTTATTCATGGTTTGTTTTCCAAATTGTATTTATCGCTTAAACAAAAATGGAAACATTAAATATTTTACTAATGTGAGCTGTTAATCACTCGTTTTGTTTTTTAAAACCTACGTTTAATAACACTACAGAAATATGAGAAGCTAATGGATTTGGCTGTTTCACCACTAGCTTGATGGAAGTACATGTACAGTTCCTGTACAAATTCTAATTTTCATGTATTTCTAAACCAAATTGGAAGTATCGCCTCAAAAAGCACAAAACAGTTGATCATAGAACAGTTTATTGGATTGACATTTGGAAATAAGTTATATTAAATACATTCCCCTTCAGAATAAAATTATAAAACTCAACTACAAAACCTTAAATAAAATTTACAAAAATCATCTATAACTTTTTCCTGTTACAAAATGTTTCAATCCTAATGCCAGTTGTAGACCAAATACAAAACTTCAAAAGTCTTACAGCCAAACCATCGGCTCTAAAAGTATTTTTGTTCACTGGGAACTTTAACAGTCTTCATTATAATGCTTCCTGTATTGTAGTGTTTAGAATTTCATTTTAGGTATCCAGCAACATAACATGAAAAAAGAGCTGACAGAAAAGTAAAACCCCAAACTAAAACTAACTTGGATATTTTTCAGATTTAAAAAAAAGTGTTCTACTCTGGGGGCAGAAAACAGTTTGTAAGAATAGTAAAAATCTTTTTTCCTGTATTTTACCATCTCGTTTATTTTCCCAGTTTTTGATCTTATGGTTGTATTTGTCAAATTTGTGTTTTCTCATTTATACACTTCAGTTTTTTTTTTCTATGAAACAAAATACATTCAATTTACAGTAACTTTTTTTTTGAAAAATAAAGGAAAGATGGCAGCAGACACCCACCCTGATGAGGTAGCCATGGTTACCAAAAGGATGGATTGCGTTGTAATTGTGGAGATGTTTACTCAACTGTTTTGAAATCAGCTATTGTTCCAATTGCGACATGATAGCAAACTTAAAGTGAGTTTGCTCCCCCAGTGCTTAAGACCCCTCTAGCAAGTGCTGATGTCGGAACTGGTCCATGCACCAATGATCGAGGCTCAAAACGACGGCGAAACTCAGTCGAAGAATCGGCACTGCATGTACGTATCGTCTGAGGCGCCGTAGCCAAATTTTTGGTAGAAAGCCACATTTTTGGGGGCACATTCCAGAGTGATTTTATAGCAGTTCAGTTTTTTGCTGAGAAGAGTGAGAGTTGACATTAACCTGTGGATAGAGAGGAGGAATGAGATATTTATATTTCAGATGATTATAGAAGATGAAAGAAAATGCCAGGTTGACACAGGTCTACTCACAGTTTCCCCAGCTGCTTCCCTCTGCACACGTCGCTGACAACAACCTCCTCAACTCGACCCCTCTGCCAAAAAATTAATAAAGAGTTTGATTTGATCTCATTTTCAAGATCAGTTACATTTCTAACACCATTATTTGTTTTAAGTAAACAATATGAATGTAACTTATAGCAGAAAATGAAATTAAACTATAATAATCAGTACATTAATGTTTAACCCATTTATGGGATGAGTGATAAAGATAACAGCTGTGTCCATTGTTAAATATGCACAAACTGCTGGGTGAGTGTAATATACCTTAGCACAGGAGTGGATGAATTTATGTTCAGTGATAAGTGTAGCCGTGGCAACAATTTGTCCCAGATTTGTGTCCTCCACCACAACAACATAGTAGTCTCCTGCAGTCTTCATGTGCTTGAATTTATCTGGTAGTAAACAGAAAACAGGGTTTAACAAATCCATGACAGCAGTCAAGTGTAATTCCAAGAGTTTGTTATATGTTATGAAACTCCCAAGGCTTTCCCAGGGTTCCTGTGATTATGCGGCCTGTTGTGGTTTTACTGCAGGATGTCTGGAGGAAGTTTACCATTTTAAAAACGATATCTTTTATTATGTCTGTGCAATTTTCTCTAGTTTTCCCCCCCAATGCCACTCACATTTCTTTTAGATTACATTCTGATTGATCTTGTCTTATACTTTTAGCTGTCTTGTAATATAGCTGACCATCTATTGACAAGATGCATGCAATAAAGTTTTAGAAAAATTAAAGATGCAGATAAAACTGGTATTTGATATGTGAGGTGTCTGGGGGAACATTCATTAAAAAAAAAAAAAAATCACATTTTCTTATTTAAAAATAGCATAAGTGTGTCTTACTGATGAACTGCTCTGGTGTGACGTCTCCTGTCTTGGTAAGTTGAGATAAAACTTTGAAGAAGCCTTAGATAAAAAAACAACAGAATGTGAAAATGACAGCAATTTTTATCCCATATCTGCTTTATTTTTTTTGCGTTTTATTAGATTACTAGCCAAGTCCATGTTCAAAAGCAAAAGTTCTCAAATTCTGCTGCCAATAAAGGCCTGGGATTTGTTATCCAGACTCACCTCTGTTATAATCTGCTGTACACAGCGGCCTGAGAACCAGGCCATCTCCTGGACTGGATGGTGAGATAGGAGGAGAGAAGGACACGGTGTTGCTACTCCAGTCTAACTCCTGAAGCAGGGAAGGCTCAAAAAGTGGATTCTCGTCCAGCAGCATTCCACTATATGACTAGGAGACGGAGACACACACACACACACACCTGCTCAGAGGACTTGGCTATCTGCAACAGGTAACATTATTTAAAATATGCTGGTGAAGGTTCTCAGTCATCCAGGTCATGGTCATCCAAAATTATTATTTCAACACACAAACTAGGCTTGTTCAAACAGCCCAGCCCACACAGGAAATAGATTTGATCAGAGGTACATGAAACTTTGACCTGGCAAATAAACTTCACTTAGTAAAATGTGTTCAGGCTCTAGAGGTTGGCAAACGGGTTGGAAAATATAGCACATGGGCACACCCTCGTTTAAACAATACACACAGTGACGTACAGCATCTATTGATGAAATGCTTCAGGATATAGACAGTATTAGTCCAGGATGTGTGATGGTAAAGCAGGGCTAGCTGATAGTAGCTTTATCGCGCCTCAGAGTACTATGTTACACGTTACTGCTACCCTTTAACAAATAATGTGCCAAACTGATAAGAACATGTCAGTATAAGCTGACAGTGATAGCCAAGAAGGAAACCATTTCCCTGTAAGCTGATTTACTTTAAACAATTACTAAAACGTGACAAGATTAAAAAAAAAACTTAATGACACAATTGGTTAAATAAATAGTCAACTTTTTGTGAACCGTGTGATGAGTATTGGTTCGAGCACGAGGCGACTTTACTCGTAAATGAACGAATACTAACCAAGTTAAAATGCCAAAGTCGAGTTTAAACCGCATAAGAAACAATAATTTACCGTTTAACCAGGTAGTCTGTAACCACTCACCAATGAAAGACAGCAAGAGACGGACAGCTGAATTAGCACCGACTGAGAAAACGCAGTGAAGTGATAGTTCTGAATGAGGATGGGCTACATTATTACGCTCAACACCGGGGGTGTTTCGCTGCTTCCGTCTGACGAGAGCTCGTTTGTATGACGTGGCAGAGCTGCTGAGCGCTTGCTGCAGCCATAGATATCACATATAACGGCTAGATATCTTAACTCCGCTGTTCGTCAATAAGCCCTGACGTCCCTATGCGGCGGCCATCTTACTACGGACAGCTGCCCCCTTTCATAACACTGGTGTCAATGGTGCATGTACTATTTAAATAACTCAAACTTGCTCAGTTTTCAACCGATTTTCAAACGGGTTGATATGTTATAAACGTCAGAGACGTGGCTATGAAATATGTCGGTTTTGGCTGGAAACTCCCATTATTTCACTCCACTTTCCAGCAGTTTTCCCTTATCCCGTCAATTTCCCATATACTTACTAACATGCTATTGTTTTAATGTCAAAAGATCTAGTTTTGATCAACTAATTATAGTTTGTAAAATGGTTACTGACTGAGGTCAACTTGTAAATACCTTATAACTTATTATAATACACCTTATAACTTACCCTATCAACTTGTAACTCAAAACCCATATAAATACCTGATTAAATTTACAAAATAAAGTAAAACAAAAAAAAAATAAACACAGAACCACAAACAATATTTAAAGTAAAAAAACCCAGTCCAAAAAACAAAAATGCATAACAACTCTACAACTTGTGTGTGTGTGTGTGTGTGTGTGTGTGTGTGT
>SSNR01000293.1:146920-192974 GCA_006937965.1 Callopanchax toddi
AGCAACAGAAATTCAACCTTAATAAAATGTCTGGATTCCACTTATTCAATTAGAAACAATAGAAACCAGCTTGATGGATAAACCACCTCTGCTTTCTGCAGGCCACAAGACAAACACACTCACCACTCAGCAGACCGACAGCATAATGCAATAACAGGCAAATCACATGCATGAGAGCATACACCCAAACACACACACACACACACACACACACACACACACACACACACACACACACACACACACACACACACACACACACACACACACACACACACACACACACACACACACACACACGCACGCACGCGCGCACGCACGCACGCACGCACGCACGCACGCACGCACGCACGCACGCACACACACACACACACACACACACACACACACACACACACACACACACACACACACACACACACACACACACACACACACACACACACACACACACACACACACACACACACACACACATGCACGACAGCTTGAATGGATACCAGCAGACAGACTACAGTACCCTGAGGATTACACACAAGCACACACTGGCGTGCACATACGTGTGTGTTACAGGGAGCACATGCACATCACTGAACGGTGGTGAAAGTGGCAACACCTGCTGCATGATGTCCATCGCTACCATGGCAACTACCTCTCTGTTACCTTGACAATACAGAATGATATAGAGAACAGGTGTAGCCTATATGGTCTAATGCATGTTATATGAATGATGAAACTAAATATTTCTTCCTGTGTGTGTATTATATTTCATCATGACAGTACAGAATTAGTACATTTATGTGTGCATTTTTTAAAGTTTCATGAAAATCTAATGTCCTTATCCAGGCACAGCTTTTTCCTCATACATTTAAAAGTTGGTTCCATCATCCGGAGCCAAGATGAGAAGTGAAAATGTTCCAGTGTCCCAGCAGCAGCAGCAGGTGCCAGCTCCAGCTCGCGGCTGAACGGTTTATTTGAAGACCTGCTAACCACACTTCTAACATTAGTCAGCCTGCTGTCAGAAGCTAATATATCACACAGTAGCATGAACATTTACTCATGCAAACACACACACACACACACACACACACACACACACACACACACACACACACACACACACACACGAACCATCACAGGCTATCACATAATCACACATAGCACATCTATCTTCAGCATCACCCTCTTAGGAAATCTCATGGCAGGCTGAGGTGTCGCTCACAGTGTGTGTGTGTGTGTGTGTGTGTGTGTGTGTGTGTGTGTGTGTGTGTGTACATCAACTTACCTTTAAAGTTTTTCTGAGCTTGTTTTTGTTCCTTTTAAATTTAGGCTTTAAGATTTTGACAAGAGACTCAAATGAATGTACGTTTGGACATGTGTGTCTTTAAAAATACACGTATTAATAAAATGATCTATTCGATGATTTCTAAATATATGGCAGTGAGTTGGTTGCTTAGTCAGCTAAACATTTAAGTATTTGCAGAAGCACCAAATAAATGCTTGATAGGTTTCAGGAAGATGTCTTTAGGCGTTCAATAATAAAATTTCTTATAGCAATATTGGGTTTTCTAAAACGTGACACATTTGTGGGTTTTCTGTAATCAGCACCGAGTAATACAGTCTAGTAAAGTCTAGTACAGTGGTTCCTAAACTTTTCCTCTCCTGACCCTCAAATCAGCAATGGCAAAAACTTGTGACCTCATTTTGTTGATTAAACTTTACAAATGTTGCTAAATGAACAAAACATTAATTCAAAAAACAAATCCATGTATCACTTATTTTTTAGCTTTATAGTGAAGTGATAGAAGGTTTTTGTTTCCAGTTTTATTTCTAGAGATCCTCTCCAGATCTTCAGCTCAGCATGAACCACAGTGGAGTCCTGACCCCACCTTTAGCCACGTTAGCTGGAAACTCCTAACTTGTCCGGCTGTAACCGTTGTTGATCATGCCTGACAGCAGTGGGTAGCTTCTATGTGCAAACATACGGTAAAAAGTTCTGACAGCACTGAACAACACACAGAAACAGGAAGTCCAGAGAGCAGTGCAGATCTGAGGACTGCTCATGTTCGCAGCGCAGGAATGACTACGAGTAACTTTAAAATCATTTATATGAGATTCTGAAAGTACAGTTGTGTGATAAAATCTGGAAACGGACTAAGCTGAGAGGAAAGAATTAGCAGGCGCTTCCCCTAATTTTCTTTAACAACATCGTTAATGTCCATAGGTTTTAAACTGTAATGATATGAGGCTGTTGTCTGAGACAGAAGTCTAAGTTTGGATGGAGATTGAAGACTAGAGGAGTGAAAACGATGCCAGGAGAGTTAGTCACGGTGCTGCCAGCATCATGCTGGGGATGTTTTGTTGCCGGTGAGACTAACTGCACAAGAGGATTTTTATTTTATTTGACCTTTATTTATCCAGGAAAAAAATCCCATTGAGATTAAAACCTAAGGGAGACGTGGTCAAGATAGGCAGCAGCCATCACATAAAGCTACAGATAAAAGTTACAGTTAAAACCCATTTAAAAACAACACAAAATAGAATAAAATAGCTAATCAAGTAAAAATTGGGAGCAGTCTAAATGAAACAGTTACATGTCATGGAGTTGGCCTCAAGATTTCTTAGTTTAGATTTAAAAACACTCAATGAAATTAACTAATTTTTCATTTTGCCTGCAGTTGGTTCCAAGCTGAGGGTGCAAAGTGGACAAAAGCTCTTTTGCCAAGTTAAGTGCATGTAAATGGAACAGAAAGCAATACGAGTTCTTGCAGATGAAGAGAATAGTGACCAGCATTTTTCATTTCTAGAAGGGAACGTATGTAGGAAGGCAGTAGTTTTGAGTATTGCCTTGTATATAAAACTGTATAAGTGAGTTTTCCTCCTGCTGGTCAAAGCAGGCCATCCTACCTGAGAGTATAACTCACAGTGGTGAGTCAGACATTTATGGTTTGTAATGAACCTCAGAGCAGCATGATACACAGTGTCAAAGACATTTAGCAGAAGCAATCATATATAAAATATCTCCATAATCCAGCACAGGATAAAATGTTGCAGCAACAAGTTGCATCTTTGCATTAAAAGAAAAACAGTTTTAACTTCAGCTTCTTTACAAGCTTCTCATGGAATTTGAAGGTGAGCGAATCAGATATTTATACGTGAACCGGCGATATTTCTTCACCCAGAGTGGTCACTGAAGGTACACGGGATGAAATATTAAAAGTCAACCTCTGGATTTCTCAGCATAACTTTATTTCATTACCAACACAGATGAACAACTGAACAGTTTGTGTTCCAACTGGATTCAAAGCTGGTTAAATTTGATCATTAGGAATAATTCCAGCTCATACTCTATCAAAAATACATGATAGAAGTGGGATCTATTCCAGGAAACTTAGAAAATTGTTGAGTTCTACAATGAGGACAGATGTTGGGTCTGGTTAAGGTCGGATAAGGACTTGTTCATTTAAAAAAAAAAGCTTTATCTGTAATTCTGAGCCAGTATCACCAATGCTTATTTAAAAAATCACAAAGAATCTGCATCAAATATCTGTTTTGTTTCTACTACTCACCCATGTTAAGGGTGGAATTTGAAACCCCAGTTTTGCCATGATATTATGAGAGTAATAGAAGTATATTTAAAGTGATACTCTATACGCAGCCTGATGCAGTTGTGCAGCAGTGTGTGTGATGGCTAGCAGGTTTATTTACAGAACATGAGCTCACTGTCTGACTGCTGTGCCTTTGGAGCCGTTAGCGATGACACATTGACGTTTCTGGGTCTGACAAACACAGAGAAAATGTTCGAAAAAATATCATCCTGGTTGCGTCTAAAAATGTAATGTTTGAACTTCTGAACTTTGCTAAAAGATTTTGGAAGTTTTACGTTTGGATTTGCAGAAATTTAAAACATTGACACCAAAATGACAGAAGTGTGCAACAATGGAGCATCAGAGAGATGAAGAGATTGGATGTATAGAGGTAACATACAGAGGCAGGCGCAAGGTGGTCATGTGTGTGTGTGTGCGTGCGTGTGTGTGTGTGGTGGTACTTTCCTTTTAGGGTCAAAACTATGGCCAGGGTGCTGCCGTGTCAGTGGTTCATGTTTTACAAGTACTGTAATGGCATTCCTGTTCCACACACTGCTCCGCTGCCCTGCAAAATGGGTGTAGGTGTGTGTGTGTGTGTGTGTGAACATTCCCAGCCCTGGTTAACTGTCTCATGCTAAAGATAGGATAAGAAGAGGACTGTGTCCATGTGTGTTTGTGTATTTTAAGAAGGACTGTGCCTCTTTTGTGTCAGAGCATTGTAAAGGGCAGGAGGTGAAACGAGAACAAGGATGACATTTAAGCAGCCATTATAGAAGCCTAGCTCCAGGGCAGATCCCAGCCCAGCAGGTATTTGTTTTAATGCTTTTATTCTTTTATTGGCTTTAGTATAATCCAGCTGGTTTGTAAAACAATTCTTGAAGTAGTCGATTTGTTCGCTGCCAGACATTTTTTCCCCTCCCCATCTCCCTTCTCTTCACCCCACACCGAGAAGACATAAGCATCATCCACTTACTCTAATACTCATCATCCATCTGAGCCCAGCAGCATCCCCTCCACTCCTCTGCCATTCCTCTGTCCAGCTTATAAAACAGAGTAAGTGGGAGATGAAAAAGATGAAGAGAAAAAAGCAAAGAAAAAGGAAAAAAATCTACTCAAAATGGAGGTTTAAAGGAAGACAGAGGCAATAATTCATATAGGTTGCACAAAGGAGGAAAAACCGTGTGTGTGTGTGTGTGTGTGTGTGTTTGACTGAATTAAATTGGCTGTTTGTTCCCACTGTGTGCCTCAATCAGGCTCAGAGAATAGCCTCTAGCTGTTAAACTTTCCAATTACCTCGAGCAGATGGAGCCGGAGGGACGCGATTTAGACGCTTCGAAATGGTTGTTGTTGTTTACTGTTATCTCCTATCGGCTGTAAACCAAGCATACCCTGTTGGGGAGTAGGTGGGGCTTCCTACTTGAATCTTTGACTAATTTCCATGTTTGTCCTTTCAAAGATAGATTCAGTGTTTGACAGGGCATAAGTAATATCTGATTGATCTCCTCAGGCAAACAGAAGCTGTTGCTCTAAAGCAGCCTGATGGCTGGAACGGCTGCCAGTCTGAAAGCAGGGTTGATGTCTAAATAAGACATCAATGAGCTCTTCCCTCTACCAGTAACAAATGAGCTCTTGAGCAAAACTCTTAAACTTCAGTGGTTCCCCTTGAGGACCTCATTGGCCAACAGCAGAGCACAGTGCCTTCCTTTATAGAGCTCCTATTTATGAATGAGGGCTACTGTGTGACTGACATACTTGGAAAAATGTAAGCATGTGCATTTGAACTTTATTTTTTATTTAATTAAAAAAAAAAAAGGTACATTTTAAAAGGGGTTTTTATGTTTGCAGGGACACTACACTCCCACTGATGAGAAAGTTAACACTAAAAAGGTTTTCTTACTATTTATTATTTATACTGTAGTTGCTTTATGTTAGAAACGTAAAAACTGTTTTATATTGTACTTTTCTTTAAAAATAAGTTTGTTTTTAAATTGCACTTGGAGCACAATGCAGAGTGAGCCAGAATTTAAATCCTAGTGGGCTCAGGAAAAAGGCAACCAGACTTCTTTATTTTCTCGAAGGCATTTCATTACAAGAGTTTTCTGAATTCAAACAGAAAAGTGCAAAGTTCCGGGCTTTTAAACTGTCCTGCAAATGTTTATGTTTGAATTGCGTCTCGGAGCAGAACATATGCAACTTTTTCATATTTTTTTTATCTTTTCCTTGAGCCAGTCTGCGCTAATATGACCCTTTTCAGGGTTAATGAAAAGTCACTCAGCCCCATCTGCTGCTTGGATCCAGAATACCCATCCAGCCGTCCATCTTCTGTAGCCGCTTATTCCTCCACAGAGGGTCGCGGGGGAGCTGGCGCCTATCTCCAGCGGTCAAGGGGCGAGAGGCGGGGGACACCCTGGACGGGTCGCCAGTCCATCGCAGGGCCACACGGAGACGAACGAGACAAACAATGATCCAGAATACCATAATTGCAAAATCTCAGTCTCTGGTTCGGTGCAGCTGATGCAGATGGCTGGTTTTGCTGTGCAGCGTATCGTCTTTAATAGTTGTTTGATTAGAGAGATCATGTGATTCTGAAGGTCATAAAACTTGACTCACATCATTTTATTCTCATAAAAACTTCACTGATTGTGTCCTCTGTACAGAAAATCACATATGAGAAAAGTTTCTCTAAGATGGAAATGTTTCATCACAGGATCACTCGGTTCATATCGACTTGCTGCCACACTTCCCTTTGGAAGGGAGCCAGAAAAAGCTTCGCTCAGCTAAGAAAAACGGCATCTTAGATCCTCTTCTTAGGGTTCAATGGTTCAGGTGTTTCCTTTAATTTGGCAGAGATTTTAATGATGGAGCCGGTAGAGTGTTGACATCACCTTTTAGCTTGAAGCACCAACGCAGTTGACAACAAATTCACAGAACTTCTAGCCTGGCTGTAGACTGGTTTTCATTTCATTAACGATCTCTTTGGCCTTTTCGGTGCTGGTTAGTAAATCCATTTCTGGGGCTGCAGCTCGCAGGGCTCACTGGTCAGCAAGATGCCACCTATTGAGTGGTTTTAGAACCAGATCTCAACTGTTGAAGTGGGTTACTGTGGAAAGGTTATAATCAATAAATACCTTACATGTTCCAAAACGCTCTTGCAACCTCGGTTTGAAGGAATTTGTTTAGTTGTGCTTTAGAAAATATAGGTGGCTGCTGTCTTAAACTAACTTTATTCCTAAAACTTTGTAGCAGTTTGTGCAGCAACCTTTTTGTAAACATTTACACCACCGTCAGCTTTACATTACAGGGTTATTTTGTCAGAAAATGGTCACATTCTGACTGGAGTGTTACATTCTGAATCAGCAGCCCTATAGATAAACTAATCTAACAAATAAAAACACATTATGTGTAAAGAACCATGCAAGACTACATTTCCTGCAGTGTGAAGGTTTGTAATGTTTGCATGAACTTCACATGATTATACATTTTAATGTGTGTGCACACATAGCTCCAGTTCACACACGTTACCTGTGTGTTCACATGAGCAGGAGTCATCAGGCAGATGGTTCCCTTCAGCTGCTCCCCGGTGAGTCCCACTAACTTTGGAATGTAAGAATACTACAGGGAAGAATGGATGGAAAGGAATAAGAGCGAAAGGAGGTGGAGTGAGAGGGTGCGAGAGAGTGTGTATTCAGGTGTGGGATACTGCAAGATGGATTACCCACCCCAACAGGCAATTTATCACTGTCAGAGTGAGAAAGAAGGAGAGAGTCAGAGGAGAGGGGGAAACTTAGAGGGATAGATAAGAAGAAGATTAAAAAAAAGCTTTCTGCTTATTTTTGCAAACTACGTGAGACAATTTTATGAGAAGTTCAGAAAAGGTGTTACCTCGTCCAAAGAGACAGAATAATGATACAGCAATCCGTGTGCTGACGAAGCACATGAGACTGAACTTCAGAGGCTGGAGTGAGTTTATCTGTATCTCTGCAGACCTGACTGTGAAGCTCATATTTAGGTTAAAGTAACTTTGCTTTAAAGTTCAGCTAAGTTAGGTCTTTATGATCCAAACGTGGAATGACATCTGGCATTTATCAAATACAGATAGCAATGGATTCTGTTTAGTTTTATCACTTTTATCAAACCATGACGAAATACCAACCATTCAAGCTGTCTAAACATTAGCTGCTCGACCACTTATATGATTAGATGGTTTATATTTACCTAGAAATATACATTAAAACAATCTCTAAGGTTTTCAAAAACAAAATCCAGGTTCCTTATCTGTATTTGGTTGGAGAGAACCATTTATTCAGAATCTGAAGATTATTTTCACATAGCCAAGCTGTTGTTGCAAGTGCCCCATTTACCGTGCAACTCTTATACAGGAAGGAAAGGAATTTAAAAACAAGCAACATGGTTTTAAATGCTGTCAATTTACAGTCAGGCATTGCAGTGGGCAGCCAGTTTAATTTAGAAACAGGCACCAGCAGGCAGCTTCCTCATAAATAATGAGCAGTAATTTAAACAACTATTTCATTTACAGCACTGGTAGCTGGAGTCGATGTAGGTGGCTAATAAAAACCCGGCATTTGTCCGGCCAGCGGGCTCATTTACACCAACGCAGGGGCCTCGTCTGACTTAACAAGCAGGGAGAAGGGTCTTAATCCAGGCTGCTCTGTTTAGCACACACACTTTATAAATAATACAATACATGAACACAGGAAGGTTCACATAAAGCAAATCTGAAAAACAACAGTGGCATCTTAGCTAATTCTACATTTTTCTTTAAACAACTGTGTAAAATATTTTTGATAAGGATAGAAAATCTATCGTACACACACACACACACACACACACACAAACACACACACACACACGCACAGGTCAGATTATGCCTTGCTTATAAGTGATGGTGGGATGGCTTTGGCTTCAGTAATGTCAGTAAGTTCTGATAAAGAAGGAGCTAAACTGCATCTATGTCCAAGCCTCACCTCTGGTCATGAGGTTGGGACAGTAACAGACAGAACAGGATTTCAAATACAAGCAGCTGCTATGAGCTGCCTCTGTAGGGTGGCCTGAATTAGGTGAGGAGCTCCGTCATCCAGGGGGAGCTCAGAGTAGAGCTGTTCCTCCTCCTTATGGAAACAAGTCAGCTGAAGTGCTGGCATCTAACTAGGATGTCTCCTGGAGGAGACCTGGGACAGACCCAGGAAAATTTGTTGTCCTATCTGGCCTGGGAAAGCCTCGATATCCCCAAAGAGGAGCTGGAGAGTGAAGCTGAGGAGAAGGAATGTCTGGGCTTACCTCCTGGATCGGTTACCTCTGCTACCCTGCATGGATACGTGGTGGAAAATGAATGCATGGCTGAAGAAAGAAAACAAAACAGATCAGAAAAGAGACTGATTTAAGTCTGGGGGGAGTGCAAGTTCTGGGTCAAGGGTCATGTCTTCACACAATTATGCTAGCAAACATCTAAAGAGTGAACCGTGTAATTTTTACTCACTTTGAGGTTATTTTTTTATGCAGATTTATTTCTGATTTGCAGAAACAACACTAACATTCATATGCATTTTTCTTTGTCATTAACATAGCATGTCGATATCACAAGTGTGTGCAGACGTGTGTGTTTATTTTAATTCATGCATAATTGACTTTGTGCATTTGTGCAAAAGTGTGTGTACGTGTGTGCATGTGTGTGCATAATAGGTTACAGTTATGTCCAAACCAATTAAACTCCTGCACCGAATATTGGATCATGAGGGAATGGTCAATTAAAAATGTGATTAAAGGAGACACGGAGAAAGAGGAGAAGGCGAGCGTTCAGGTAACAAATGAGACACAGGGAGAAGCTTACAAGGTTTTTTAAGTTATCACCGAGGAGAAACAAAAGAATGAGAAAACTGCGGGGAGGCAGGGCTTGTTTTCCTGGACCCTCACTAACGTGATATTGAAGAACATCTTCTGCTTTGTGGTTTCTGCTCAAACACTAACCTTCCTTTTGTCTTGGCTTCACAAACAGCAAGTTAATTTATCGTTTCTCCTGTAGACACACAATAGGTGAATGTCAATGCTTCCAGAATGTTGTGTTTTTTACTATCAGTTCAGAGGAGCTTTACAAAAACATCTTTTCACTCCTCCTGACTTCTTTCTTTAACATGGTCAAACCATTACACCTGTGTTTGTTGGGAATGGTTTTATTCACCTTTTTTAATATAAAAAAAAATAGAGGAGTACAGCTTCTGGATGGAGAGCACCACCAGTGATCCTTTCTGCTGTCTTAACAGGACTTATAGTATAAATATCAGTCAAAGATCTTTTTGCTCCACCTTAATCATTGAAGCAGCAGCACAAGCTCATGCTTTCTTTGCTAAACTCTAATTTGGACTGGAATTATCTGAAAATACCTTCTATATTTGAGAAAAATGTAAGCATATTCTTAAAGCAGCATTGTCTATTGTGTTTATTTGTCCCCTAGCCAATAAATCATATCATGCAATGATTTTTCTTTAGGTTACAAACCTGTTTGTGAGTAAAGGGAACACACTGACTCCATGGAGGTGATCAGATCGCTCTGTTTTTGTGAGATGAGACTTGTGCTTGACCTCAGCCAGGATAACATTTATCCTTATATATATGTGTGTGTGTGTGCCCATTCATGTGTTTGATCTGTGTGATGTCATTTATAACCAGAGTGTTATTGACCTTGCTCCTCGTCAGACACAGGACTCAATCATTCATAGGAGCAGAGCAATGTGCTGTTATTCCCCATCATGACACCGCTGTGTGATCATGGATCATTTTTATTGCTAAAATCTCCTGGTCAGTCACTTTTCTTGAGGTTTGCTTGTTAGATTTTGTGTGCGTTAATACATGCACGTTCGTGTGGTCATAGCAGGTGCAGGAGACCATCTGTAGCTCTTCTGCATGAGTTCACTGATCCCAGACCTGCTGAGAAATGCCTGTGCATGTCTGAATCACAGAATAGGAGCAGGAAGAATTAGAGGAGGAATGAATGAGGAGGAATATAGGGGGAGGTGAGTGAGTATGGGCGGGTTGGAGGAAAGATTTACCTTCCTGTGTCACTCGTCTGGAACCGATTACACACACACACCAGCAACATTAAAGACTACAGTTTCCTGTCTGTGTTTATCCCCTTTCATTTTTTATCCTCTTGAGTTTAGAATATGATGCCATGAACTGCTGCCAAGTTTGGTACAAGTCTAAAAAAAGAGCCCAAAAAAAAAGAGCATGATAGCAGACGGTCAAAGACGTCTGAGTCCCTCCTGTACTCGATGAGAAGTGAGGAGAAAACTGGCGAGGAGCTGTCTTTTCTCATCAGGTCTCAGTAATAGTGTCTCCGTCTGCATCCAGTCTACACACACACACACACGCGCACACACACACACACACACACACACACACACACACACGTTAGGAGTCAGTTAGGTCACTGTTCAGTCGGCTCGGACGCCGTCTCCATCTCTCTGCTTTTTCTGTCTGTCACTCCATCTCTGCAGTGCTGAGCTGAGGATGTGTTTACCCCTGCAGGAGGAAATGAATCACACTGACACACACACACACACACACACACACACACACACACACACACACACACACACAGACTGACTGTTGTGCTGCTAAGACTGATTGAGTCACTCACAGAATGCTGATGAACTCTGAGGTGAGGCCTGCAGAGATGGATAGATGTGATTTAGTGAGGGGACAAGAGACAGCAGCAAATATGACGGCTTATAACAAACAGTATTATGTAACGCATTATTATCAAATAGTGTAACAAAACTACAAATCTTTATTCATCCGACTCCGCATTTTTTTTTTTCAAATTTAATGTACATATTGGTAGAGTTTAGATAGCTTGAGATTATGTGTTTATTCAGAAACTCCAAATAAAACCACAGCCCTCGTTGTTTTCTGTCAGGCAGCTCGGGTTCTTGTCTCCAATCAACTAATTAGAAAAAAGAAGACACTCATCTCAAGGACCAAACACCGTGTCCACTTCAGCAGCCTTATTGCTGAGTGTGTGTGTCGAGTGTGTGTGTGTGACGGAGGGGTCAGGAGAAGTCAAGAGGGATTAAATGTTCAGCTGTTTCAGTCTAATATTCAGTCCATATGCTGCCAAAATTCACAGCTCCTCTTATTAAATCTGTTTACATGTTTGTTCTGAATTTCTCCTGATACTTTTTACTTCTGTAATCATTCATTTTCTCTTATATTCTCATAAATGTGTGGAAAAATGTACTTGATTTGAAATGATATCAGATTGTGATGGATCAGATTAACATGTTGATGATCCTCCAAAGCACAGAGGCTGTTGAATCATCACATTTAATTTGTCAGAAAAGCTAAGAACAGAGAAGGTTTAAGGTTCGTTTCTGCCCGGACCCGTTTAGATGTGACACACTTTAAGCCTGATCACTTCATGCCTAACCCTAACCCCTCATAAAGGAAACTAAGCAAATCTGTTTAATGATTAATTTATGATTTAAACATTTTTTTATTTATCTCGTCTCGTCTTCTTCCGCCATCCGGGTCCCAGTCGCGGCGGCAACATCACAACTTGTTCTCCCCAGCCACCTCCACCAGCTCCTCCAGCAGGACCCCAAGGGCCAGATTGAAGATGTATTTTCTCCAACGTGTCCAGGGTCGACCCAGGGGCCTCCTGCTGCCAGGACATGCCTGAAACACCTCCCTGGGGAGGCGTCCAGAAGGCATCCTAACGAGATGCCCGAACCACCTCAAGTGACTCCTCTTGATATGGAGGAGCAGCGGCTCTACTCCGAGTCTCTCCCGAACATCCAAGCTCCTCACCCTATCTCTAAGCCACCCTGCGGAGAAAACTAAATTTGGCCGCTTGTATCCACGATCTCGTTCATTACCCAAAGCTCATGACCATAGGCGAGGACTGGGATGTAGATCGATCGGTAAATCGAGAGCCTTGTTTTCGGCTCAGCTCCTTCTTCACCATGACAGACCGGTTCAGCGTCCGCATCACTGCAGACGCTGCTCTAATCCGCCTGTTGATCTCCCGCTCCCTCCTTCCCTCACTCGTGAACAAGACCCCGAGATACTTGAACTCCTCCACTTGAGGCAGGACCTCTCTCCCGACCTGGAGTTGGCAAGCCACCCTTTTCCGACTGAGAACCATGGCCTCAGACTTGGAGGTGCTGATCCTCATCCCAGCCGCTTCACACTCGGCTACGAACCTCCCCAGCAAGAGCTGTAGGTCAGAGCCTGATGAAGCTAGGAGGACCACATCATCTGCAAAAAGCAGAGACGAGATTCTCCTGCCTCCAAACTCAACACCCTCCACACCACGGCTGCTCCTAGAAATCCTGTCCATAAAGGTTATGAACAGGACCAGTGACAAAGGGCAGCCCTGGAGGAGTCCAACCCTCACTGGGAACAGGTCCGACTTACTGCCGGCTATGCGGACCAGACTCACACTCCTCTGGTACAGGGACTGAATGGCCCTTAACAAAAGACCATCCACTCCATACTCTTGGAGCGCCCCCCACAGGGTGCCCCTGGGGACACGGTCATAAGCCTTCTCCAAATCCACAAAACACATGTGGATTGGTTGGGCAAACTCCCATGACCCCTCCATCACCCTAGTGAGGGTAAAGAGCTGGTCCACAGTTCCAGGACCAGGACGAAAACCACATTGCTCCTCTTCTATCTGAGGTTCAACTATCAACTGAACCCTCCTCTCCAGTACCCTGGAGTAGACCTTTCCAGGGAGGCTGAGGAGTGTGATCCCCCTATAGTTGGAACACACCCTCTGGTCCCCCTTCTTAAAAATGGGAACCACCACCCCAGTCTGCCACTCAACAGGAACTGCCCCCGATGACCACGCAATGTTGCAGAGACGTGTCAACCACGACAGTCCTACAACTGTCTACTCAACAGCAACAAAACTGAACTCATTATCACTGGTCCCAAATCCCTCTTATCCGCCGCTCAAAATATCTCCCTCCTAATCGACGGTCACACAGTCACACCCTCCTCTACAGTTCGCAACCTTGGCGTCATCTTTGACTCCTCCCTCTCCTTCAAATCTCACATCAATAACATCACCAGGACATCGTTCTTCCACCTCCGTAACATCGCCCGTCTCCGCCCATCCCTCTCTCACTCCACTGCTCAAATACTCATCTTTGCTTTCATTACCTCCAGACTCGACTACTGTAACAGCATCCTCTACGGACTTCCTTCCACGGCCTTACACAAACTACAGTACATCCAAAACTCAGCAGCACGTCTACTCACCCACACCCACTCCAGAGACCACATAACTCCTGTCCTCAAACAACTTCACTGGCTCCCAGTTCAACACCGGATTCATTACAAACTGCTCCTCATCACCTACAAATCCCTCAATAACCTTGCTCCCCCTTATCTCACTGAACTTCTCCATCGTCATTCTCCTACCCGTCACCTCCGCTCTGCTGACTCCAATCTCCTCTCGCCAACAAGAACAAAACATCGCACCATGGGGGATCGAGCATTTGCCGCTGCTGCCCCAACTCTTTGGAATTCTCTACCACAAAACATCAGGATTTCCGACTCTCTCTCCACTTTCAAGTCACTGCTCAAAACCCACCTATTCAAACAGGCTTTCCCTTAATCATCATCCTCACCAGCACCCATTAATTAGCTTGCTGTCAGTGTTCTTAGATTGTGTGTGTTTATTAATTGTGTTCATTGCTCTGTTTGTAAAGCATCTTTGAGTGTCCGAAAAAGCGCTATATAAGTTTGAGGTATTATTATTATTATTATTATTATTATTATTATTATTACAACATCCATAGCTTTCAGATACCCAGGTCGGATCTCATCCACCCCGGGCACAACTGCGTAGTTGTTTGACTACCTGAACGACTTCTGCTCCAGAGATTGGACAGTCCATCCCCAGGTCTCCCAGCTCTGGTTCCTCCTCAGAATGCGTGTCGGTGGGATTGAGGAGCTCCTCAAAGTATTCCTTCCACCGCCCGACTATAGTCCCAGTTGATGTCAGCAGCTCCCCGTCCCCACTGTAAACAGTGTGAGTGAGTTGTCGTCTTCCTCCCCTGAGATGCCGGATGGTTTGCCAGAACCTTTTTGGAGCCGATCGATAGTCTTTCTCCATGGTCTCACCAAACTCCTCTCATGCTCAAGATTTTGCCTCGGAAACTGCCACTGCTGCACCCCGCTTGGCCCTCCGATACCTATCAGCTGCCTCTGGAGACCCACAGACTAGCCATGCCTTGTAGACCTCCTTCTTCAGCCTGACATCTCCCCTAATCTCTGGTGTCCACCAGCAGATACGGGGGTTACCACCACGACTGGCAACGGCTACCTTGTGACCACAGCTAGCAACAGCCGCCTCAACAATTGCAGAGCGGAACAAGGCCATTCTCTAGTGATGCAGTCAAAGCGCTGCTGGAGGTGGGAGTTGAAAACCATCTTGACAGGCTCTTCTGCCAGGCGTTCCCAGCAGACCCTCACTATACGTTTGGGTCTACCAGGTCTGCACATCATCTTCCCCTGCATTTGATCCAGCTCACCACCAGGTGGTGATCAGTTGACAGCTCCGCTCCTCTCTTCACTCGAGTGTCCAGAACATACGGTCTCAGGTCAGATGATACGACTACAAAGTCAATCATCGACCTGTAACCTATTGTATTTATTTGTCTGCAAGGAAGAAATCAAAAATGTGCAGGTGAGATTAAAATCCAGCTAAACAATTAAAACATCAAGAATTAAGAGAGAGAAGATGAAATAGAACAATAAAAGTATTAGGTTTGTTTTAACGTTAGCATTTTTGGTTGTCTGTACGATGTGAGCGTGTGAAATCAAAGCCACATTCCTTGATTGTACAACAATCTTTGTGAATAAAGTTTATTCTGATTCTGAACAAACTTTTAAATTATTTTAAAAATCTTTAAAATGTAGATTAAAAGGCAACTTGAATTAAATCAAATCAGACAGCCTTTTATTGTCAGTTCACTAAATGTTCAGAACATACAGGTGAATTGAAATACCGTTCTTCTCTCCTCTTTGTAGTACAAGTATAAAATATAAAAAAGTATTAAAATAAAAAAGTATAAACATATACCGGTACTAGCTAAATGACAGAGCCTAAATAGGTAAACCTATGTACAAGGTGCAGTGATCAATAGTGCAGAGAACCAGTAACGTTGGTGAAAATATTAACAATCCAATGCAATTAAAGCTGTTTTTTAATGTGCAAATAGACTGAAGTAATATTAAATCTTATGTGGTAGCAGATGGGGGAGGATAGTTAGTGATTGTTGTTACTGTCTTCAATTGGTGTCATTTTAAATATTTAATGGAGGCGTTCTCAGGGATCGGACATCCGGGAGAGACTCGGAGTAGAGTCGCTGCTCCTCCATATCGAAAGGAGCCAGTTGAGGTGGTTCGGGCATCTGGTCAGGATGCCTCCTGGACGCCTCTCTCGGGAGGTGTTCTGGGCATGTCCTGCCGGCAGGAGGCCCCCGGGTCGACCCAGGACAAGCTGGAGGAAATACATCTCCAGTTTGGCCTGGGAACGCCTGGGCGTCCCAGCTGAGGAGCTGGTGGACTTGGCCGGGGAGAAGGTGGCCTGGGCTGCCCGACTTGGAATGCTGGCCCCGCGACCCGGACCCGGATAAGCGCAAGAAGGCGAGGCGAGGCGAGGTTCTCAGGGATTTTATTTTCTTTCCTAGAAGATTCTCAGTATATAAAATACTTTTGATTTCTAGACTAAACCAAACAGCAGCTGAGAATTCAACATGTGGAATAAAACATTACAAACATCATGCCAATTTTAGCTTGCTGTATAAGATATCTGATTTAGACTTATGCTATTTTGTACTTTACTGGTTTGTTTAGGTTGTCACCCTGCAGGATGCACTGGTTGATGAACTGGTTATCTCTGTTACTATCAAGTACCTTAATGGAAACATACAGTATTTACGTAGAGGCTTTTATAAAATCGTAATGTAAAAAATAAATGTCTGCTGCTGTTTAATGTCAGGTTTCACTTCGGCCTCTTGAGGCAGTCGCCATACTGAATCAGACTGGTTTGTACAAATTACAAGGTCCTCTTTACTGCTAAACACCCACCACTCTCTCACACGCACACGCACACACACACACACACACACATACACTAGGTCTAAAGGCTGAGCTCCTGCCATGGATATCTTGTGGTTTTGTGGTTTGTTGGTGTAGCCAAGCAGGCAGCTCTCACATTAAGAAGGAGCATTTTACTATTAGATGAAATGTTGCCTTGTATCCACACTAAACACACACACACACACACCCACACACACATGCACAAACAGAGGTTATATTGATCGAGTGAAGGTAAAAGACTTCTCAGTGACAGAGGCTTATTCATCTGTGGATTGGATTTTTTTTCTAAACGTGTAATCGTGCTGTTCTGTCAGTCCGTAATATGACACAAAACCAATTAATGCCATAAACTCATCTAAAGGGCTCAGAAACATACCGATAGCTAAAAGTGTCTGTAGATGAGCTGCTGCTGGATAAACCAGGTGTGATTCTGTTGACATGTTTTCTGTCAATCTGTCTCTTTATCTCAGATCTGTGAGGAGACGTCCGACTCACAGTTGATGTTTAGAAACGTACAAATAGAGCATGCTCCTGACTTGTTCATTGATTAAATTTCTAGAGGCAGTCCATCACTTTATTAAATGCTCTACATGTGCAGAGCTTCTAATGTGTAATCCTTCTAATGTGAAAAGTTCAAATGAAAAGTTTGAGCTTGTAAACGACTACTGAGGCTAAAGTCTTCTTGTGTTATTTAAAATGCTGTTCATTTAAACTCTTTAGGTGCAGAAGAATAATTATGTGATACTGACATGATAAGTAATACTTACTTTCAGAGGTGATGATAAAATACCAGCAACATGATTCTTTCATTTATGATTTATAGAGATGAACCGATTCTGGGTTTGATGGGTTTTTGATCAGTTTTTGTGCAGCTCTAACTGATAATTTATCTCAAAGAACTAATTAACAGAAAACATTCTGATTAACTAAAATAACTAATATTTAAATGTATGATTCTGGATGTAAAGAACAAAGAAGGTCAGCTATTGTTAATAAGAAAGAGCACAGTGATGGTGAGCTCACAGTTCTTTTATTGTTGCTCCACAATGGTGTGTTTATAAACTGGAAAAAAAATCTGATTTTTGAGTTTCAGACTGGCTGATAACTGATCAAACATTTACAGATTTTAAAAACACTCAGTTTTTTTTAGGTTGTTTTTCTTAAAACTTTTTATTTTTAATCACACGTTTTTGTTGCAGTTTGAAAACAGATAATAAAGTTATCAAATGTTCTGTTAAATGCTCCCAAACGTTCACACTCACTGGCAAAACGCTTTACCTGATAACAAGTTCACTAAAGTTTAATGAGGCTGCGTTAAACTTTTGTTAAACAGGAAAACCTGCTCCTGTTGAACAACATTTGTCAGATAAAGTTTAATGCTTTATGGAAAATGTGGGAAAGTTTTTCTTTTCTTTCCACTGGGGTCAAAAGAGGTTTAGACACAGATCTGTATCATCGCGTCTGTGTGTGTGTGTGTGTGTGTGTGTGTGTGTGTGTGTGTGTGTGTGTGTGTGTGTGTGTGTGTGTGTGTGTGTGTGTGTGTGTGTAGTTGCTTGTTAACTGTGATATAGACCAGAGAGTGCTCTGCACAAGTGGTTCCAATTAGTCTATAAAAGCATATATGCTGCCTTACACACCCACACATATATATCCCACACACACACACACACACACACACACACACACACACACACACACACACACACACACACACACACACACACACACACACCTGTTTGTGCAGGCAGACACCGATACGGTGGGAAGAAATGGACAGAAATCCTCTAAATCCCATATATGTACTTGTTTGCTGATATTTGGATGGTTTGGTCTGTACAGCTGCAGTATAGAAGCCACAGTCAGGTTTTCAAGTTTTTGTGTTTGTTTATGCTACATTGTGAAAATGATGAGAAATGGAGATACGAGGTTTTTGCCTGGAAGCGATGATAATGTTAGCAGTTTTAACAGTTTAATTACAGAGAGAGTAAATTGATGTGTTTTTAATGAGAATAGATGGTGAAACTGCTTTAAATGTCAAAGGATGCTCCCTTGTTTTCATTTGAATGTTAAATAGCTGCAGCAGAGTGCAGTTTATTGTGCAAATCTGAGGATCAGATTAAACATAGTTTACAGCATGAATGGAAAAATGTGACTTCTGTTACTGAGCTGTTCTCTCTTCACTGAATGATTTTACTTTAATAAAATAATCTAGGGTTAATTTGGGTGCAGTCAGAATTGACAAATAATAACCGGCTCACATGAAATAATATTAATAAAAAAGAGTTTACTTTTATATTTTGGTTAAATACTTAAAATTATTTTAAAAGAAGAAACTGACCATTAAAATCTGATTTATTTTATTTGTTTATTATTGATTTTATTTTTTTTTTGCTGACACAAAAAAGTTTTGCAGAGGATTTAAAGATGCAACATAATTTATCAAATACAATTTTAATATTCTATAAAAACAGCAAAATAGAAATGTTTCTTTTACTCAAATTCTATTTAGGACTTTCCTCATTTCTATGTTTATCTTTTGGTACATCTCAGTACAGGTTAAACTCTAATAGTAATGTTTGTAACTATTCCTCCCTTCATCAGTCTAAATCCCAGTTTGTTTTTTCTCTCCTTTTAGGATCCCTCCTTCTCACTCCTCCTCCACGATAAGCTTCAGGTGCCCAACAGTTCTCGACGGGCCTGGAACGAGCGCGACAGTCGCTGTGATGTCTGCGCCACGCACCTCACTCAGCTCAAACAGGAAGCCGTGCGCTTGGTGCTGACTCTGGACCAGTGGGATTTGTCTCCCTCCTCTTCTCCTCCAGCCCTGCCTGCACGATCTCATGGACCTCCAGGGCAAACTGGAGCACCAGGAGCTCCAGTGTCACGAGAATGGCCCCCATCGTTTCTGCCCTCCTCATCCTCCTCCGCTACTGCTTCACACTCTTCCTCACAATCCCCTTCTCCAAGCCCGAGCCAGACCCCGACGCCAAGCCCGAGTCACGGACCACCCAACCCAAGTCAGGGGAGTCCTTCTCTGGTACAAAGCTGTGCTTTGATAAACACACAACCTCAAGGAGCAGGGCACAGACTGGGGTCCAAACCCAGCTCCTTGGGTCTGGGATCTGGTGTGGACAAACGGAGCGGGTCTCCCAGTTCAGCAAAATCATCTGGAGCACAACAACAACCCCCGACTGGAGCAAACAGCCCCACCAATACCGCTGGTATCAGCAGCCAGAACCGGCCTAATGGGGGGGTCACACTCTACCCATATCAGGTACAACACCTCCAGATGGATGTTTGTGTGCTAACGAGTACCTTCAATTCACACAGAGCTACATTTAGTACAAGGTCACTGAAACTGTTTCCATGGAAACAGAACATGAGTTCTGTTCTTGTGACAACATATAGGCAGGAAAAGAAAAGAAACTCTGAGTTACTTTTAGACGTTCTTCCTTTAGCCAAAAATTATTATCATTATTACAAAATATATAACAGTCAGATCCTTATTTCAAAAGACAAAAAGTCACTTTAACTCTTCAGGATAGTTTCACCTATAAGAAGACTTTCTGCTGACTTCATTTATAGAATGATTAGTACAAACTATGAGGCATACCTCCACAGACAACAGACTGTGTGTTTGTTTGTTTGTTTATTTAGTTAGTTAGTTAGTTAGTTAGTTAGTTAGTTAGTTAGTTAGTTAGTTAGTTAGTTAGTTAGTTAGTTAGTTAGTTAGTTAGTTAGTTAGTTAGTTAGTTAGTTGTAGTCTTTGTTCCTGATCATGTCGACAGCAAATTGGGACGTCAAGAAAGACGTCTTCATTATCACCAGCACTTCAGTGGCACTGAACTCTGCCGTCCTTTTCTTAAATAATAGGCATCGCTAAAGAACGCCACCATGTAGCAGGAATGGCCCAGAAAGAAGAGTCCAGATTATTCATTCTACAAAGGAATTCTATGAGGAGCCACCAGGGACATTATTCTAAATTACCTCTCATACACACGTGTTTATGAAAGGTAATTTAAAAGAATGTCCCTGGTGGCTCCTCATAGAATTACACCTGTATTACTTTAAAGCAATTTTTGTAGTTTATGTATTTTTTTGCACAACTTGTGCCTTTGTGGTCTTTGTTCAGTCATGTAGATGCCTGTAGGAACAAACTGCAGACTTGACCATAATGCCTTTCTTTGCGAGTCATGCATGAATGGCAATAAAAAACTTTTTCATATGACAGGTTCTGTGATGCAGAACCTCAAAACTTTGTCAGAACTTATAATTTATGATAATATTTTTATTCAGAGAGGATGAATTTGTTATCGTCGAGGACAGGAGTCATGAATACCGTATACTTTCCTAATTTCTGCCCTAGGAGAAAATAAACACCCTGTAATAAAGAAATACATCAGCTCTGTTATATTTTGTTATTCCGTGCCATATTTAAACAACCCCAAATAAATCAGACCAGTGAAATAGAAGTAAAGACCTCCAACCAAAATAAAAATAAAATAAAACATTTCCAAGCGGTTAGTCCATAAAAACCTCAAACTTTAATGAAGAAGAAACATTCTGGCCTCGTCTACACAGAGGTAGATCCTTCTCACAGGAAAACAAGACATGCATTATAATGTAAACAGTCAGCAGCATACAGGCCCTCTCACACAATATCTAGTGTACAACTACAAACCTGTAAAAATTACATCAGACACTGATGAGAGAATTGGATTGAGAACATTAAAACTCATCCTTTAGTTTAAAAATCATCCACTACAGGAAATAAGCAGAACTAGTCATTGAAACACTTCACACACTCATTCATTTATTACTCTGTCTACTCTGGACACTGGATGGAGGGGGATTGTAAGGAGACATTTGTTGAATTTAAAAAAATGTTTATTAGATCAGCATGAATGAGTCAACCTAAATCTGTGTGTGAGCTTTAGGCTGCAAGTGTGTTTAGCCCTCCTCGTCGTTTAATGGAGTGTGTGTGCGTGTGTGTGTGTGTGTGTGTGTGCGTGCGTGCGTGCGTGCGTGCGTGTGTGTGTGCGCATGTCTAAAAGACAGATTGTACCAAGACATTTTTAGAGCAATAACCAATTAGCAGAAAACTCCAGGACTCGGCTGACTGGCGTCATTTATAGAGTTTCCTGCTACTAGTGGCCTAAATAAAAAATGTTTAGCCCATAGCTCCCAGTCTGAGTCACATTCATTATGTTTAATGTCTCCCAAGGCATTTTTATTTTTAAAAAATAGAGCAGAAATATAAAAAACATATATAGGACAAAGCAGAAAGCAATGTTCTAACAGACAAATTCATTGTCTTTCCTGAACGATGAGAATTCATTTCTTTCTAATTAATAAAAACTATGTTTTACACACAAAGCTGCAACATAAACTAACTTAACTGTTTTTAATTATAATTTTTGGATTTAATGATCATTTCTCATCAAGATTGAGGCAAAACGTCGTCTTCAGTTAAGGCGTGAAATGCTACAGCAGTGGGTAATAAAATGAAAGAGTGACTGAAATGAAATATGGAGGAAGAATGATGTTTTTGAAGGAGACAGGAAGAGAGGAAATAGGAGTAAAAAGAGAAGGATGGTAGGAGGGAGAAACTGCCTGAGGTGAGGAGTGGTCTAGAGGTGTTTGGGAGGGAGGCAGGAGAGCTGAGACTCTGGGGGGATCCAGTGTGTGTGTGTGTGTGTGTGTGTGTGTGTGTGTGTGTGTGTGTGTGTGTCTACCATGGATATAATAATTCATACAGTGATAATGAGAACTCGGGGGAGTCTATGTCACACAGCCACAGTTCTCCTTCACTTTACTCCTCACTTGCCCGTTTTCTTCTTCTTCTGTAATATTTCTCCTGTTTTTATCTCAAACAGAGATGTAGAGTTATAGCTGGTAATTACTCTGAACGGTCACTGGAATTGCTTTGTTATCTCATCCGTCTGATTAGAAATATATTAGGCTGAGGACTTTTTTGTTTTCTACATTCATTTCTTTCTTTCTTCTTTTTTTTACCCATTTCAGATTTTTGAAAAACTCATTTGTTTGTTTCACTCTCATTATTTCTCTTCTGCTTTTCATTATTTTCTGTCCAAAACCTAAATTAAAAAGTGTTGCTGTCTACAGGATTCTTATGGAAAGAGGAATTTGTGGCCACTTGCGTACATACCTCAGTACAACAGTGGAATTTTCTCTCTGCATTTGACCAATCACTGAGGGAACAGAGGGCAGCCATTTTTGGTGGCACCTGGGAGGTAGTTGGAGGTTCAGTATCTTGCCTGTAGATGCTTCGACACATGGCCGGGCTCGGTGGGCTGGGGTTTGAACCCAACTCTAAATACAGCTTAGCTCTGTAGTGGGTGGAGATGTTACATTCTATTAAAGCAGCACTGGACAGTTTTTAACACTTTAAGTTACAGCATTAAAATTTATCTCAATGATTATTTACTTAGAAACTTGACCAGTTTCATGTTTGACAGCACTCTGCACCCCTCTAGATACCGCACTAGACAGTTTTGAGCCACGGCCCGTACCTCGGCCGATGATGTCACTTTCTGCTTTACGGCAGAACTGGTCTAACAACGCTAGGGGAGGACTCCTCCTGAGGAGGGATCGTTTCAGCAAGCATATCACAGTTTAACCAGTCTGATTATTAACCACATGGTGAAATGTAAAAACAACAACTTGTCTGACAGATTATTAGCTGAAAAGCTGATAGACTGGGCTGGAAAAAAGTTCAGGTGTGAGATGATTTACGACAGCAAAAGTGAAACTTTCAATCGTAGCCTCCTAGTGCCCCCTACTGGTTAAACGTTGCTCAGTGCTGCTTTAATATCTTACCTGTATCTGTTTAAATGGATATTATGCAGTTTGGCTTGTTTTGGCTCCCCCTGGTGTCCGTTTTAAATCACTGCTGTAAAAACGTTAGCATTGTTTTGCTCAGAAACACCTAAAGGCCAGTTCACACGGCAGGATTTTTAACCCGATGTTTGCCCCGATTCTCCTCCTCCGACAATCTTAAGATGCGCCTGATCGCTAAAGATAATCTTAACAGATCATCCTCTCGTGTGTGGTGGGTTAGGAGCGCTCTGGTCCGCTCGGAACGCCGTCAGAACCACTCCGATCGCAAATCTGTGAAATCGAACATGTTGGATTGTCTAGACCCGATATCGCAGTGTGTGTGGTGTCCCCCGAGAATCTGCCTGCAGAGATCGACATGTAGCCACTCAGAGAGCGAGTTGACAGACTCCGCTGCGCGGTGAAATTAATCTCTCATCAAAACAGCTGCTCGAATTATTTAAAACAGTCACAAGTTCATTTTCCTCACCTCGCCCTCTTCCGGGTCCGGGTGGCGGGGGCAGCCGGGCATCCCAGGCCATCCTCGGCCAAGTCCGCCAGCTCCTCAGCTGGGACGCCCAGGCGTTCCCCGGTCAACCTGGAGATGTATTTCCTCCAGCTTATCCTGGGTCGCCCCGGGGGCCTCCTGCCGGCAGGACGTGCCCAAAACACCTCCCGCTCATTGTTTTTAATAAAAATAAAAGCTTTCACGTTTGTTTACTCCAAAGTCACGTTTGATCTCGTGAAGTTCTGCGAGATTTCACTTCTGATCTGGGAATGTTTGTGTGTAAAATCGGTTCGTGTGTCATCCCACCACACACTGTAGGATCAGGACGGTCAGTGTCCGCCATTTTTAAAGGAAAATTTCTCGCCACGTGTGTGGTCTCTTAGGATTTAAAATCGGCCGACAATTTGAAAATCCTGCCGTGTGAACCAGCCTTAAATCTAACTGTTGAAAAGTCTCCTCAGCCTTTATTGCTTTCTACTGGAGCGGTTCATCACTCATTCAAAGAAATCAGCTGTGTTCAAGCAGGGAGAGATAGAAAAAAAGCAGGAATCATGAGCTAAAAACACTCCGGTGCTAGCATAACAACTAGCCACTTTGGGTTTGCCTAACCCTCGTGAGACACGTGACTTTGTGAGACTTCAGGGACACCGGACCGGAGACTTGCAATCGTGGTATTCCGGATCTAAGCAGCAGATGGGGCTGAGTGACTTTTCATTAACCCTGTAAAAGGGGGTCATATTAGTACAGACTGGCTCAATGAAAAGATTTTAAAATATGAAAAAGTTGCAATGCATTTAAACAACTTCAATAAGAAGATGAGTTCTGACTGGATTGACAAGCTAATGGCTAATGGTGAATTACTGCCACTTTAAATAATACAAATCTGCTCTCTGTTTCTCCATACTGAGGTTGTTGAAAGATAAATCTACACCAGTAAATGCTCACAACCTTTTCAAAAACTCAACTTCAAAAAACCTCTGAGTTATTAGCTGATGTGACATTATGGTGGGAAAATGTCTAAACCGTGTTTAGTCACTGGGATTTAGACAAATGTCTGAATTTATGCCTGTGTCTTGTACCTAAAAGGTCATTTATTGTGTAATACAGATATGACTGTTCACATATGTGAGCATGTGAAGGTAGCTGTTAACGTGACGTCAATATTTAATTTTATTTGCTGCTACCTGTGTTGGAAATTGGAAAATGAGCTCGTACGTCTCCATCGTGTTGTTGACATAACGATGCCTCAGCAGGAAAAGAGAACACAACAATAAATCTCTGTTAGGTTAGAGAGGGGAGGTGATCAAAAAGGGTCATTTTAGGAGAAAATGAGGGGATGAAGAGATGCATGTGCAAAAAGAAACAGATGAAGAGGAGTCTGTGAAGAGGAGAGAGTCTCGAGGGATTGTTTTGGGGCTTTTAACTAAAATTTGACTATTTTTATTCTGAAACATTGATGTATACCAGCCCAGTCCCATCAAAAGACAAGAAGCTTTTCTGAGATGACAAAACAGAGCAGCAGCTTGATGTTGCAGTATCCGTGGAGCGTTTTAGAAGGTTTTGGCAGACCATGAAGGCAAACCAAACGAGAACACTCCTTTATAGCAAAGAATGAATCAGAAAATGAACACATGGATTGACAGCAGGAGACTGTTTTAGCTTGAAATGCTGCAACAAAAATATATAAGATTCATAAGAAATGTGTCTCTCATTTCCTTGGAAACACTATGATTGAGTAACTGTTGGTTTAAAATATTTTGATGACTAAAATCAGCATAAAGTCTCCTGTTAAAGGCAGCAGGAGACAGAGAGGAGATCTAGGAGGAGGAGGAGGATGCTGAGTTAGAGCGAAAGAGGAGAAAACCTTCCTGCCTCCACGGCTGATATTAAAATCCTACTGTGTCAGCAGTCTGAGAGGCGACAACCTCCACATTTCATATTTATTACAATTCTTTCTTTCTTTTTGCGTCGTCTCACAAAAGGTCTAGGACAAATGGAAAATTCACACAAAAGGACAAAGACCTTCACTTTATATTTTAGTTATTATCCATAATACAGTCATGGTAGAATTACTGTTTAAGGCTTTTAAAGGAAATACATCATAAAAATCACAATGTCTTTATAGTTATTAGTCAACAGCTTTTTAAAATGTTTGTGTTTTCTTAATCAGTGTCAAAATAATAACAGTAGGAGTAGAAATAAACCCATAGGAGAAATCACTCTAAAAAGAACATGACATTTGTGGGTTTTCATACTTAATTTGCTTATTAAGGGGAAAACTGCATTAATTCATCTTCATCTCTTCTGATGTTATTTATGACCTTTTCTTTGTTGCAGTGACTTACCGTAATATCCTCATGGGAATTATAAGAATTTCAGCCAGATTATAACTTCATTTACTGCTAAATGTAGAAACAGAAGCTCGGCTTTTGTATCCATGTGGGAAAATCTAACATGTTATACTAGCTGCTTATATAGCAGCCATATTTAATGCTCATTTCAGATTACTTTGACAGGTTTCATCTAAAAGCTGGTTTAATGAGAGCGACCAACAGGAAATCAATCTAATATCATGATTTTATAAAAGTGAACATTTTTGACTCATTGTTACACAGACAGCTGATCATCCCCACAATAAATGCACATCTGGTTCTGAATATGATTTCACAAAGTTTGTTTACGGAGTTGCTTAATGTGAGATTGTGGATTTCAGTTATAATAAACTAAACTCATGCAGATATAGCTGAACATTGGTTATTGCTGCATGATTAAAATGATTGATTAGGAGGATTCTGGTCCTATCCTTTCTTCACTTTTTGCCCCATTGTTTGTTGTTTTTTAAAAAATATTCCCCTGAGATTGGTTCTGGGACCAGATTTATTTTTTAAGTCTTATTAAGTTCATCTTTCTTACTTTTTCCATTACATTTTCCACATTTCAGTGTTTATTGCAGTCCTCTGCGTTTTGCTTACAGCATCCTGATCTTAGAATGTCACTGAGCTCCCAGTCTGTCTCTAAGCTCCTCACACAGATGGCCAACGTGACTCTATATTATCTGTTTTTCTACATTTCCAGACTGAATCCATTTTTATTTTAATGTGAGTTCATAGCAGCGGTTTGTGTCACTGGGTTAAAACCTGCCTCTAGTTTACTTTTCTCTCCTCTTATTGCTTGTTTTGAAATCCTCAGACACGATTTTAGCTAACTGGTCATTTAAAATCAGCTGTTTGAAAGCGTGCGTCTGCTTCTGTGTTAGACGTGAGATGAGCTGAATTACACTTTATTCATAGTGAACTATGAATCACCTACCGAGCAAAACACAAGAAACAAATGGAAATAAACCCGCTGCTGGCTTTTAGAGAGGAGTTGTCTGTGCACAGGCAACTCCCAGTGCCAGACAACTGATTTCCACTGATTTGAAATCAGAGAAATACCAAATAAAATTCATCTTGTTACTGAAATCAGCCAATATTTAACAATCGGTTAAATCAAATCAGTAGGTCAGGTCTGTCCAAACATCTGAACACAGCCCTAAAAGCCAGAATTGATGCTTTGTTATTAAAAACTATGCTGGGATAGCTACACACTTACTGGGACCATCATGTTTACCCACAGACACTGTGCTGATTTCAGATCTGATGTTTCTTCCATCAAACTGGTGACACTAAAATAAATCTTTCCAGCTTCAGCTGACCTGATTCTCCACCACTGATGTCTCCCTTCTATTCAGCAACCTTTTTACGCATTCGTTTCTTGTAATAACCTCCTCTAGAGCAGTTTCCCTCTCAGTTCTCAGGCGTAACGAGGAACCATTTCAAATGAACAAGCAGGTATTCTCAGAACTCGCTGGACCTTCATTTCATTTCTTTACGACAAGAAGATAAAATTGAATAGCATGCAATTACACAAAGGGGCATAGTATAAAAACTATCAAGGGTATCTTATTTACAAAAAACAATTTATCCAGATTGCGACCTGCTTTGACCCCAGGAGCCCTTTCAGCTGTAAATATACATGCATTAGCTTTACAAGAGAGAAGTGCAGAAACAGACACACAAGGACACACAAACTGGATGCACATTTTAAGTAAAGGCTACAGTTTCTTTATTAGAGCGTGTGGGTATAATTTAGGTACTCTGCTCTCTGGCTTCAAGCGGACCATAAAGAGCTGTAATCAATAATCTATATCTGTGTCATGAATGATTCACATCCATGAACACAGGCGCACAAATCTCTACTGAACACTGTAACAATTACAGACACACACACACACAGTGATGCAACTTATAAATGCATATATGTGTGTGTGTTGTAGAAAGGGTCAGTTTCTGTTTCAAGGACCAGGAGTTTTTAGAATGCTGCTTTGATTAATTATCACAACGTTTATTGCCTCGGTTTTTATAAAAGTCATTTTTAATAAACTCCAGAATGTAATGAATGGTGATCAAATGGTCTGCATGAATTGCAAAGTCCTTCATTGCCATGAAAATGAACCATTCCCACTGTATTTGTGATCAAAACTTCAGGGTGCCTAAGAAAGTCCAGAAAACCAGGACTGTCTCCTAAAGTTGATCCAGCTGTGGGATCAGGACTCAGCGAAGAGCAGATCAGGAATGGCAGCATCAGGTGTGAGTTTGCAGCACAGACAGGAGAAGACTTTTGTGGGATGATTGTGTCAAAAAGGGCAGCAAAGAAGTCGTTTATTTCCAAGAATACATCAAAGAAAGACCTATTCTGTTAAAGGTCCAGAGATTGGGCAGCAGAGGACTGGGGAAAGTTTTCTCTGATTAATCCTCTTTACAGTTGTTTGGGGAATCTGGAAGGAGAGTTGTAAACATCAGTCATGTGTCATGCCAACAGTAAAGCAGCCTGAGACTCATGTGTGGAGTTGTTTCTCAGCCAAGGACAGTTTCATGATGACCGATGTCTTTTCCAGCATGAAGGAGCATCATGGCTTCAGGCTAAAATCAGAACTAAGTGGCTCAGGGAACAAAACACCAACATCTGTGAAGAAGCTGTGGTAAATCCTCAAGAAGCAGGTGGACAAACAAACACTCTGACAAACTCCAAGCATTGATATTGTAAGAAAATAAGCTGCCATCAGTCAGGATTTAGACCAGAGGTTGACTGAGAGCATGCCAGGGTGAAAGTCAGGGGTCTCGAAAAAGAAGGACTAAACCTGCAAAATTGACCTTAATGCAACTGTCAATAAAATCAAAATGAATAGTAGATTATTAGATAATACAGTATAAGCTTAGTGTTTACTGGAGAGAAAGCCTGCAGAGCTCTGCAAAAACGCGTGCTGCTGAATATCCTGATATCCAGCATCCTATAAGAACATGACTCAACATCACCTAACTGATCATTAAAATATGGCATGCAAAGTTTAACCCTGTCATTATGAAATCATTTAATCAGTCTGAACTTTGATATCAGAGAAACATCACATGCCAATCGTTTTACACTGGAGATTTAAATGGACTTTCCCTATTAAATTGTTTAAATTTGCATAATTATTACGCTATGAAATTGAAGGTCCCCATCCACAATCTTCAGGCTGTGTGGATGGTTCGTTTGTGTTTTTGTTTATTCTCCTAATTGTCTTGATTGTTTTAAATTGAAGTAATTAGCAGTAAAGAGTCTTCACTGTCTTTTATCAGATCTCCCAGATGACCACCGAGGCCTCCAGAGAAGGAGTGAGTGAAGCAGCCCTGAACCGCTACAACACACACTCTCCTGCACACTCCAACTCACCATCACACACCAGCTCTCCCTGCAACACTCCACCTGTAACCACCGCAGCACCGACCGCCACCTCCGCCGCTGCCTCCTTCTTTGCCAGGTACAGTGAGATGCTTTTCCTCCAGAACACGGGTGACTCATAAACGCACTTCCTGTTTTACATGGTTTGGTGCTTATGTTTTCCTTTGTATGAAATTATTTCTTAAAAATGACCAGACTGACAAACAGACACATTTGAGGATAAAGTTGGTGAGAAAATGAAAGTGTGGCGATCTTCCGGTGTAGATATCAGCGTCGTCTGTGCAATCCAATCTGGAGAAATGCAGAGCGGCACAACATAAATAAGACATGGTATTATGGGTGCATTATTGATGAAAAAACATGGCAAGCTCAAAATGAACGAGTGAATTATTCATGGGTTACACCAGAGTCTGAGTGTGTCACAGTGTCTGAATGATTGCTGAGATGTCGACTCTAATGAGCTGCTTTAAATCACATTTTAAATGATACTGATGGTTTCTCTCCTCACTTTCACACCTCTTCTCTGCTCATCTGTAGATAATTAAATGTGTGTGTGGGTTTGATGTATAACTGCTGAGCTTCAGAGTGGCAGACACACTGCTGTCGGTCTCTCAAACAACTCATAGATACAACTAATAAATCACCAACAACACCAGCAAACACGTGCTGGAGCTTTCTCTGTGTGACCCCTTTGAAGTGTCAGGGATCAAGGCTGTTTTACACCAACACACACACACACTGGTTGAACTGGTTGACATCTGGTTGACATTTCAAATATACATCCAGCTGTCTGTGAGATTTATGAGCTTAAACCCTGTAAGTGAGAGAACCTGGTCAGTTTAAAGGTGCTCATGTGTCACAGATTGCCTCAAACTCGTTCTCCGGACTAAATACGGAGCCCAGCTGGAGTCAGAAATAAAAACACAGGAGAAGGAGATGTGTAGAACAACACTGTCATATTTAGGCACCATCTACAAACAAATATCTAAGACTTTTATTTAGGGCATTTTTCCACACCTATGGTGTGTTTCCTCTGGTCTGTATCGGATTTTTCTTGTGGTTTGGTTTCCTTCACACAGAGAAAACAAGTTAATGATGTTCTAGCTCCTTATTGGTCAGATGTTTCTGACTCCCATTAGTAAATACAGGATGAAGGTGCTGAGTCCTGAGCAAGATGAATAATCTACTCCTGCAAAAATATCAATAAGACAAAGAATGTACCTCGTTGTTCATCAACCGTCGGTTCATATTTGGCTAGCTACTTACATTTGGAAGGCATTTGGTTGAAACTTGCCGCGTACACCTGGTCATGGTGTCAGATTATTTGGAATTGCACCAAGACCACCTGCTCTAAAAGATCTTGTTATATGGTTTTGGCCGCCCCCTACTGTGATTGCTGTGTTCACATCACCAAGAGGGAAACAAACCTGAGTTCAAGTTAAACAGCAGGTGTGAAAACATGAGTCAAACACAGAGCCACCAATGTCATAAAGGTTATTTATGCATCAGACGTTTATGTCAGTCCAGCAATAAATGAAAAAGAAAAATACTTAATTGGATAATTTTGCAGATGTTTCCTGAAGACTTGATGAGAGCTATGATCATTTGTATCGTCTGATCTGTCTTTTGATTTGAACGAGGCAGTATTGTATAATTTGTGATCAAACAATAGTTTGTTTGCAGGTTATTGACCATGCAAATAAGGATCAGCTCTACTTTCAACCTCACTGAACCTGAATCAATCTCTGTTTCTTGTCATTTATCACAATCTAGTTCTTTAGCACATACATGCACATTGTTTATCAACCAATACACACACATTGATTAAACTGAGGACATAGATTTCTTTATTTTTATTTCTACACCTGATACTTGTCAGGATTTGTATTTACGTTTTGCTTGCTGTTAAAAGTGTATGCACAAATTGGATTTTACTCTCGTTTTGTAGACGTGATTATTTAGAAAATGCATTTAAATGTAGCCACCTTTTAATTGGAGCACTTTGTCTTAACCCAGTATCTCATTGGGCTGTAATGGTTGCTGACAGTTTCACAAAGGAGTTTCAAAAATGTCTTCAAACATTCACAAGGATTCTCAATTTCGTCCCCTGAGTCACAGGGCCTAGTGCTGCTGGAATTTTAAAGATGTAAAAAAATTAAATGATGAATAAATTCATAAAAAGTAAATATTCCATAAAACATATAGACATAAAATAAGTAAGAGTGTTTTTCAAATGAGATTTAAAAGCAGGGAGTGAAGGAGCCTAACATGCAGAGGGAAGTCATTCCTGCAATAGAAAAAGCTTGATCCTCTGGACTTGCATCATGTCGTTGGAAACATTGAAAGCATCTGCTAAACTCATAAAGCAAGGTGGGCTGTATAGCTGCAGCAGATCAGAGAGATAGGAGGGGGCCGAGCCGGTAAGAGACAAAAGAATTTTGCGAAAGAGAATGGAAAAGGCCCAGAATAAAACCTTGTGGCACACCACATGAATGAGCTGCAGAGGCAGAGACCCGACGTTGACACATAAAACCCTATGAGAAAGATATAGGATCTGATCTGATCCCATGAGACCCATTGCTCCAGCCTTTGACCCATAGATCTGGTCAAAAGCAGCTGTTTAATCTAATAAATCCATAACTTCTTCATTTCATTTCCATGAGTCAGTTGCAAAAAAATATGAGACATCTTTGGGAAGGTTTTGCATTCGACTTGCAAATAAATAATAACATTTTTTGAGACATAGATAAAAGACTTGGTGACTAAATTACAAGAAGAAAATCTGCACAACTGTTGTTGCTGTTTGTTTACAAGTTCCATATGTTTTGCATGACCGGGCCATATCTACATTTTCTTTTGCAAATGTCAATTCTAGTTACCAATTTGTTGTGATTTCTATTGTAAATTTGCATATTATCTCAGATTTTCACGTCACCCACAGTCGCAGCGCAGTGAGATACGAGCTTTTGTGTATTTGAGTGTGTTTGTGGTGGATGCAGCCATGCGGTGTTGGTAAATCCTATGAGGGTCTCGGTCTTTACTCTCGGACGTGAACTGCATACGATCACTTTATTACACAAATACAATCTCCCTTTGGTTCACTGTCGGCACACAGAGAAATCCCCGTGTCCACCACCAGTCCTCTCACCTGATCCTATTATTTCTATTCCACCTTCTCCTGTTCTCATTAAATCACAGTTTCTCTTCTATTTCTTTCCCTTCTCTCCTTCTTTTCTATTGTTCTGCTCTCTCCTCTCCTTCACCAACAACTTCTCCATTTCCACACTGACCTTTCCTTTACCTCCACTAATGCACATCTGAGTAATATCTTTCATTAGTACCGATCTGTCTGTGAATATGTCACACTGGCGCTGCAGCTCTACATCTTCCTTGTGCTGCAGTGGCCCTCTGGGGACGCTGGATAGAGACTTGCAGTGGAGTGTGCATGCTGTAACACAATGGGGGGAGGGAGTTTCTATCAGTGCAGGAATTTTTAACTGCATGCTCCAAGGATCAGATCTTTGGGGATTTGACTAACTCTGTGTGTGTGTGTGTGTGTGTGTGTGTGTGTGTGTGTGTGTGTGTGTGTGTGTGTGTGTGTGTGTGTGTGTGTGTGTGTGTGTGTGTGTGTGTGTGTGTGTGCGCATAGCAGGAGGCGGCTGAGTAAATGAATAGGTCCCAAGTGTATAGGTGATTGGGAAGGCGTTATTTTGGATGGAGGGTGTCAGTGAGAACGGGGCTGCTGTCTCTTTTTCTGCTCCTGTGTACAGCTTTTTATGAAATATCAAATGGACACCAACTCACCCATCATAATGATGGACTGATGATTTGAACAGACGATCAGTGGGAAACAGATCATTTCATCATGGTCAATGTTTTTGTTTTTTCTTTATACGATCTATCTAGCAGCTTGAATTCATTTTCCATCTTGTGTTTAAAAAAATGTGGAAAAGCTGCAGTGCTGCTGCTTTTACCAAATACTTCTCACAAGTAAATATTATACATATATTCTGATTAATCCACTTCAAGAAATCTATCATATATTACACATCGATAATGTCAGAAAAGCCAGTCTTTCTGACCTAATGTAACACACTTATACATCCACCATCACTCTCTGTCTCTTCACGTATCTCTTTCCACTGATGGTCTGCTAAACAGAACATAATTAACCATTGAACCAACAACACAGCCCAGGGACATCAGCCATAAATCAGCTGCTCGGGGGGATTTCAAGTGAAGGTGTTTGTATTTGTGTGAAAGGAGAGAGACAACAACGCAGCATCTTGTTACCAGCTGAGCTATTGGTGACCTGTGATGTTTTCTAACAAGAGAAAGACACTTGAAGTGTTGGAGGGAGGAAGGGGCAGCGGGGGGCTGAGGGAATCAATACATCTAAGGACGGCTGAGTGGATCGTGAGTTGGAGGAGTAGATGAAAGCTGAAGGGAGACAGGAAAAGAAGGAGTATAAAACAGAATGAGAGAGAACATTTTAGCTTGTTAGAAAGTATAAAGTGAAGTGGATGAGAAGAGTAGGACAAAGAGTAAAGCTGATTAATAGATAGAGCTGATTGATGCAAAACAGGTGCAGCTCATTTTAGGATTAGATCTTTTCTAAGTCATGGACTACAAAGTGCATGAACTAATAAGCACACAAACACACACAAAAAACTAGGGATGCTCGATATTGGCTTTTTTTCTTTTTTACCAATATCCGATATTGTCTAACTCTTATTTTCTGATACCGATATAAACCGATACCGATATAAGCGGGGTAGCCCTCATTAAAAAAAGACAAACACAGTATTTAATGCAAGATGTGCCAAATAAATAAAAATATCTCTAAAACTATACATCAGATTTGTTATATTTTGACATTTTGGGAGAGAGGAGAAGTAGCCGAACAGTTTGATGTATAATATGTGCATGGTATGTAAAGGTAATGTGTGTCATCATTACAAAAACCGATACCGATAATTACCGATATCGCATTTTAATGCCAATATCGGCCGATATTATCGAAAAACCGATACCGATTCCCATCCCTAAAAAAAAAAACAATAATATGCATCAAGGATCTCAAAAAGGTCAAAATATGATTTTTAGATCAAATCAAAGCTGTGACAACTTGTCATGGTAAAATCTATTTTAATGTTTAATGTTTAATTAAGACACTTTTTGCGTAGGAGTGTTTACTTGTTTTGACAGTAAACATTAGTTTTGTTAACTTAAAGTTGATTACTTTTATGCACCAACATTTTTTTTCACTCAAGGCTAAATTTTATTAACTGAATAAGAATTTGAAAGCTGAATGAAACAGTCTGCCTTCAATGAGCTGCTAAGATGTTTTTCTCAAAGCATCCTTAACTTTTACCTCCAAACATTTTAATATACAGGCTAACTGTTTACTGTTTAATATGTTTAACGTGAAAAAGTTATTGTCCCTAAATGTAATAACTGGTTGTGACACTCCTGGTGTCAACAACTACAATCCAGTGTTTGTGATAACTAATGACGAGTCTCTCACATCACTGTAAGACGACCAAGACTATCAAAAAACCACAATAAAAATGTTTTATTTTACTAAACAAACCGTTCATTGCTTAAATACAACCTTTGTTTGAGTGCAGTAAGCAGAGACTTCATTACAACATGGGGGGCAGGTGAACTAACTTATTGTCTGAATCTGGACTGGAGTCTGGACTTGACATACGATAATAATCATGTGTTATTGTGGTGAAAGTGAAACAAGTAGCAGGAATCCCAACAACAGAGTAAGAGTGCACAAATCCATCATTGTCATGTGGCATCCTGCAACCATCCGCAGCGCTGCAGCAGAACACCAGCCTTTTATTTCAGTGATAACAAAGAACTCACATCAGATGTTACAAAAACGTTTGGAAAAAAACCACAAGCATAATTTTAATTTGAGCTTTTCTCTTGAACAAAATGATCTTGTGGCACCGTAGGAGGGGAATAAATCCACTAACGCTCTTATTATTTAAACAGAGCATATTTTTGCACCTGTCAGTTAGTTTAATTTTTTTCATTTATGTTGAATAAGGAGGCTTTGAATATTACACCAGTATAATAAGAAAACCTGTAATTGCCTTTGATCGCATTTCTCATATGTGAGCTTAGCCAGCACACAGTGAAAAACCAATTAGCGTTCTTCTCATGGAGGTTTGTTTCACGCAGCATGCAGCCATACACACACACACACACACACACACACATACACACACACACACACACACACACACACACACACGGAGATTCGCACACAAATCTCCTGGGAGAACTGGTCAAATGGTGAAACGCTTCATCGTTCTACGGGTCACTTGATCCACATCTCTCTTCCTCTCCCTCTTTCTCGCTGCCCTCCCCCCTTCCCCCCCGACCTTCTGCCTTGCTTTCATTTCTGTAACTTGCTGCAGTTAATTGAAAGCCAATGGTGTGAGAATATGGCTTCTTGACAGAGAGTGCATCAGGGCACAAGGTCTCTCACTCATTCTTCCTCTCCTTTCTGTAATAGTTGAGATATATGTGAGAATTAAAGCAGGGCTGTGTAGGAAGCTGCTGCTGTTTTAGAGGGCTTTTATTGGATCAAACTGTTAATATATCTCCCCTATAGTTAAAGTGGTTTCAGCTGCAGCTTCTCACAGAGAATTAAACCCGATGACAGCAAATCACGAGTAAATCTGAGAGCAGATTCACAGCCGGTCCCGTTAGGTAATTTTCACTTTACCTTCTTTCTGCATTTCCACACAGCTGTGATTATTTCATTGAGACAGACAGTGATGTAATCTAATTTACAGAAACACAGTTAAAATATCTTCACACACAGGCTGTGATGGCAGATAGAAATGTGTTTGGCTGATGCTTTCACCCAAGTAGAATCAAATTACAGATCACACAACTGCACCACCATCATTTCCATTAAACTCCAGCACAAGTACATGATTTCTAGCCACCCATTCCCAAATAAAAACACTAAAACGGTTATGTTCAAGTAAAATAACCACAAAATAACAGAATGGGAGAGAAAATTGAGCTGTCTCCTCAGGTCTTTTCAGTCTTTTAAATTAGGAACGTTTCTGGTGAAGAGAGAAGAATCAAAAGAGTTATAATGAAGCAGAGTGGGAGCAAATTAAGCCGCAAACCTGAAAGGACGAATAAAAAAGAGCTCTAGTTTAATCATATTATCTGCTTCTCAGGAGTGAGTCTCACTTTTTTCAAGATTTTTTGCAGCTTTTTTGTCAAAGAATAATTTTTGTGTCTATTATTTTCTGTAGGATGTTTACATTAACTTGAGCTAAATTCTGTAGGGAATTCAAAAGGGAAACATATCTGAGCAGAAATATGTGTTTAAACTTACAGTACTGTGTGTGTAAATATCTGTATTTTCACAATTGGTATGGTTGTACTTCTATGACAGGTAAATAAACCATTGTGACCATTAGAGTATATCTATGGTGAAAATTAGTGACGTGAAGTTTGCTGCTTCAGTGTTTCTATATACTTTGTTTGTTTCTATGGTTACTGAAGTGAAATTATAAGCATTCAATAAGTGTCTTGGGCTTTTATTGACAATACATTACCTTTATTCAAAGAGTCAATATTTGCAGTCCCCCTTTTTGACTCAAAACCTCTGCAGTTCCCGCTGACTGTTAATCAACTTCTGCTCCTACTCCTGACTCAGGGCAGCTCATTCTTCATAATCAACACTTGGGGTTTCTCAATAGGTTTAGGGTCTGGGGAGTTTTCTGGCTAAAATTGAGATGTTTTGTTTCATGGACCACTTATTTCAGACTTTAACCTTCTGGCAAAGTGCTCCATTGTGCAGGAAAAGACATTGTTCATCACCAACCTGCTCCAGGATGGTTAAGAGAAGTTGCTTTCAGAGGTACCATTCTTTGTTCATGCCCGTGTTCTGAGGATAAACCCTTAAGAAGCAAGCAGTACATGAATGGTCTCAGGATGCTTTTAATGTTGGCAGGACACAAGACTGGGAGTGATCGCCTGTTCTTTTTTTCCAGACAATCCTTTAACCAGATACCCCAAACAATCAGAAAGGAAATTCATCTGAGTACAGAACTTTCCCTCAGTCCTCAGCGGTCCAGTCCCTGGACCTTTAGCAAAATATCGGCCTGTCCCTGATGGTTTTCCTGGACAGAAGAGGCTTCTTTGCTGCCCTTCTTGACACCAAGCCATCTTCTAAAAGTCTTCTCCTCACTGTGCTGCAGATGCACTCACACCTCTCTGCTGTCATTGAGCTGCTCTGCACTGGTGGAGCCCTGAACCTGCAGTTGGATCAACTTTAGGAGGCGGTCCTGGTTGTTGGACTTTCTCGAGCACCCTGAGATCGTCTTTAAAAACTCATCTTCACAACAAAGAGGGATTTTGCAGTTAACAGTTCTTCTGATCACTCTTTATAATATTCTAGAGTTTATGAAAACTACCGCCATAAAACCTGAGGCGAGAAACATTATGGTAACTAAAACTTGTGTCGTTTTACAAACCTCTGGCTCTACATCCCACCATTTATCCTGTCCTTAAACCTTCTGTGTATAATGATTACAATCTGTTAATATTGTTTATTTTTCTGTTTCTCTCTCAGAGCTGCACAAAAGCTGAACTTAGCGTCCAAGAAGAAGAAACAAAAGACCGTCACCATCTCAGCTCCAATTACATCATCACCTCTGTCATGTGACCCTCATCTGTTCCCGACCAATTTCAGCTCTGCCTTGTTGAAAGCACCTCCACCTGCTCCACCTTGCCTTCTCCGCGCAGCCAACAAGATCAAAGACACTCCTGGACTCGGAAAGGTAACAGGAAGTGTTTGTTTTTTTTATTTGTTGATGTCATTTATTCTTTCTAAAGATCTGAAAAGAGGTAAACAAATATATATATAATTTTTCCTCTTTTGACAACATGTACAGGAATTCTTTGCTAAATTTACAGATAAAAATGAACCAAAGCTTTTCTGGTGATTGTAAACAGAACAAAAGATCTTTACTACTGTTGAGTCTCAGGGTGGATGCATTGTGTTGAAGGCACCAGGAATATTTCACCATCAGAAAGATGAACAAAATACCAGAAAACTTTAGAAGAAAACATCCTACCGTTTAATGAAAAGAAGTGGTCCTGCAATGGGACAGAGATCATAGATGTTCCTAAAAACCGATTCATGAGCAGAGATGTGTTTCTGCTCCAGAACAACAAATCGTAAACCCAAAACTCAGAAAAGCAGCTTTTGTAAGATGAGAATAGAGTGATGCAGAACTAAAAGCCTCTGAAGAAAGAAAAAGTAGAAAAACATTTCTCTTGTGTATTTACAAGCAGTGCTGCTTGTCAGAGGTTGTTACTGACCAAATAACAAATAAGGCAAGAAAAATGTCCTTCCTGAGTTCTAAATGAGAGTTGTGTTGAAGTTTGAGATACCTGCATTAATATTACTAATAAATAAGTTATAGTAAAGTTTTTCTAATTTTATTTATAAATCCACTACAAACCACCTCAGATGTAGGCTGTAATAAGGTTTATGGAATTTGTTATTTCTGCATGAGAATCCACATAAAGATTTGTTATTATTTGTTGTTGTACACCCACATGCAGTAGTACTTTTTTTACTTTTAGCTGATGCAAAAACACATTTGTTGCCACTTTTATTAGTGCATGAGAATGATATGGCTTCAAGTTTGTTTTATTAAAACACTCAACAGCATAAAATATTAAATATTTATGCATAAACTTCCAAAATTAAGTAGGGATGCACCAAATGATTTATTTGCTGATTGGAATCAGACTAAATTTTGTCTGATCCTTTTATTCCAGGATCAGTAATCCTGAATATTTAACTCTAAAACTTGGGGTTTTTTGGGCGTCTTTGGACACATCATTGTCTTACAGCAAAACAACGTTAAACAATCTAAACATTTTCCAAGTCCAATGAACTCATAATTGCTAAGCTTTAACTTATGATATCAAGGAGGAAGGTTTTACTTCAAGAATTATGATTTTCAAGTCAATCAAACACAGAAAATAATTCTGTTAATAAGAATTTTTTGAGATAAATCAAAATCTGCCTAAATTAGTATCATCAGGTCAGAGATAGAGGCAGAAAACTGTACTGGCCCTCAAAAATTTAACTCTGTTCAGATTTGAGGATTATCTTTTTTGCTTTATAAATTACAACTTGACTATATAGGTCATTCAAAAATTGAATATATATATATATATATATATATATATATATATATATATATATATATATATATATATATATATATAAAATTTTTTGGGGGGGAGGGGGGGTAAAATGTGTGGCATTTATACAAAAAGTATTTTTAAATCAATCTAAAATTTTCTAAGTTCTAAAAAAGATTTGATGTTCAGTTCAGTGTTGGAATGTGTTGAAATATCAAGCTGTAATATTTCATCATGACCTTCAGCAGTTTATCTAACTGTGTCTGCCGGTGTGTGTGTGTGTGTGTGTGTGTGTGTGTGTGTGTGTGTGTGTGTGTGTGTGTGTGTGTGTGTGTGTGTGTGTGTGTGTGTGTGTGTGTGTGTGTGTGTGTGTTGTGGATGCAGGCCGGGCTCACACTCCACTCTCAAGTGTGTGCAATATTGATCGTCCATGTAATGAGTTTTTAGTGTCCCCTCCTCCACGCTTTGACTGAGAGCCTCACTGACTTTGTGTGTCCTCACAGCTGGAAAACGGATGAGTACGAAATACTAAAACAAACAGAAATCCTGCACAAGTTTCAATTACTCTACACACAGAAAATAAGGGGTGTTTGTATGTATGTAGGTGTGTGTGTGTAAATACCAAAAGAGATCAAAAACCATGTTTCTTCCTAATACGATTACATCTCTAATGAAATGTAATAAAATGTTTCTCAATGAAGTAAATCCAGGCTGACACAACTATCCAATCAAAAAATTACAACCATATTTAGAAAATACTCAGTATAATGCTAGATTATAATCAAAGCAGTCCACATCAACCAGTGTTTATTTTATCTAAAATTATTGTTAAAAACCTCAGTCTTATTTATATCCATTCTATTTGATCCTGGTGTTCTTCCAAATAGAAAAGATCACTTTTAAACACTTTAATGTTTATTAAAATAAAGCTCAATAGCTCATTAGAAGGAAAACTATATGTTTGCTTTGACCAAGTGACACTGAGTGAAAATAATGCATCTACATTCCAGATCACAGATCATGTTTTTTTCTTATTTCTTATTTATTTTGCTACTTTCCTCCCATTTCTTCTACCTTTCTGAGTTTTTGTCTCCATACAGCGGGCGGCATTAGCTCAGTTGGGAGAGTGGCCAGTCTGGTAACCAGAGGGTCACCGGTTCAATCCCCGGCTCTGGCTGGGTTAGATTGTCATTGTGTCCTTGGGCAAGACACTTCACCTACCTTGCCTGTGTGACTGTGAGTGTGACTGTGTGTGAATGTTGGTGGTGGTCAGAAGGGCCAATGGCGCAGAATGGCAGCCTCGCCTCTGTCAGTCTGCCCCAGGGCAGCTGTGGCTACAGACGTCTGTCGTAGTTTACCACCACTGGTGAGAATGACTGTGTGAATGAATGATGCAACTCTGTAAAGCGTCTTTGAGTGACCTGAAAAGCACTATATAAAACTGATGCATTATTATTATTATACCTCCGTATGGATGTGACAAATGTATCCTCAGTTGTCAAGGAAACCAATTCAAGCTCACATCAAACATTCAACAGAAACTACCACACACACACAGCTCTCATTACATCACTCCTGAACCTTCATCCCAACCTGATAGTGAATATTATGTGTTGTAATGGGTGATGGTGCGTTCAGGTACAGCTTTAAGACGCTTTCACGTCTCACAGCAGTTTCTGTGTCAGATGACTTGATGGAAATTTAGAAGGAAGGAAAAAATGAGAGAAGGAAGGAAGGAGGAAAGAAAGGAAGTAGAGGAGAAGGAAGGAAGAAAGGAATGAAGAACGAAAGGAACAAAGGATGGATGGAGACAAGAAAGGCTTAAGGGAGTAAAGGAAGGAAATAAAGAGGGGAAAACGTGGGAGGGAAGGAAGATTTTTGTTAAACTTGTGATGAAGAAATAGAATGAAATCAACAGAATAAAGACAGAGGTTATTTATTAATTTTTTCCTGGATTAAGGCTTCACAGTGACATTTTAAAGTTGTGTTTAGTTTAATTATTTAAAAACTATCTTCAACACCAAGAGTGAATACTTAAAAGTACTAATAACGCTAAATGAAACCCCTAAACCAAGAAAAACAGTGATATAGATTAAAAAAGGATTGAAAAAGCTTTTAATGCTCTTTTGAAGGGACTGTTCATATATTCTGAAGTGGTTTTCAGTGGGAACATTATGAACAACGATATCCTCCCTGTAGTAAATAGACAGCCTCAGTTTGGAGAAATAGAGATTAGTTCTGAGCAGATAGATGAGCTAACAGTCAGAAAGGTGGATTTCTGTCACATTAAAGCAACTCTAATCATTTAAATACTTACATTTAAATACTTTTTTACACAATTATTCAAGCAGAAATATACATTTCTAATCAGGGTGTTTTACTAATTCCTACTTTTAAAAACTAGAATTCTATAAATAACTATGTGCAGCATCATAAATCACTGATGTTTCTTAGACTGGAGTTGTTTTAAAACAGTGGGTTTTTTTTTACTTTTTGAGCTGAGGCACATTTTTTCAATGAAAAAAATCACACGGCACACCACCAACCGAAAATGTTAAAAACTCTGTAGCTCTGTATTAACAGTATGAACTCATTCCTTTCAAAGCGTCTTGAATAGGAATCAAATAAACACAAAGAAAAAAGTATTTTATGATATTTTATATTTCTTCTTTCAAATAAAAAGTGCAATTAACAAATTTTTTTAGCAATTAGTTAAGATTGAATAATTTCTCATGTTACACCTGTCGATGGCACAGTGGTTGAAAAACACTGCAGTGGTCACAGTGATTCAACAGAATCCCAATTCAAGATATCTGATTAAAGCATATTCTGTTACATTTTATGAAGAAACTTTTTATAGTTCAACAGGAAAATCTGTTCCATTGTTTCCAGTCCCCATATGAAAACATTAAGCACATGAGAAATTTAGGATGAGGGGATTTAACTAAACTAATAGAGTATTGATAACTAAACTAATATATACAGCGTATTGATAAACGTATAGTTTCTGGATTATTACATAAATGATTGTAGCAAATATTAGTGATGGGATTTATGGCTCTTTGAAGGGAGATGTGAACCTTTAAAAAACTGACTCTTTTATGGGTTTTTTGCGATATTTTGAAAGAAAAATTTAATGTGAAAGTTATGTTTGGGGACACTCTTTGTTGTGACACCTACATGTGAGTTGCTAATTAGCTTCCCCGATAGAACCCATGATGTTGCTATTCTCACTGATGCTGTTTAAAACAGAGAGCCATCGTCGTTGAATATTGCCTCCCGGGTTCAAACTTCACAGTTAATACAAAAAATTAACGGTTCTTTTCAAGGACTCTGATCTCCTCGTTCAAAGTGAAGAGTCGCTCAAAAGATTCGACTCGTTCATGAACGTCACATCGCTAGCAAATATTCTAAATGGGGTTTAAAACAAAGAGGAAATGATTTAAACTGTATCATTTTTTATCAAAAGACATAAATAGTTTCTATTACAGCTTTTTATGTCAAATCAGGAACACACACACACACACACACACACACACACATACACACACAAATATATGGGGAGAAAATGGCTGTGTTGACAGCTCTGCAGTAAAATGTCACCTGCAGAGGGGGCTTGCTCCCCCGTTGAAATGGTATTTACACACACAGAGACACACACACACACACACACACACACACATACACACTCACAATTTCATAGGATTACAGTGCACAAGAACTGTCAAGGAAGCAACAAAGCTCCAGGTGGAAGTGTGTGTGATACATTCAGCAGAATACATGAGACTTGTCTGTGAATGTAATGGAGTTAGTGTTCTCTCTGATGTTAATGTGGCAGAAAACAGATTGAGACATTACATTCAAAGCCAGGGGGAAATCAGGCTGCACAGGTCAGATGTGTTGCTGTGTGTGTGTGTGTGTGTAGAGAGAGAGAGAGAGAGAGAGAGAGAGAGAGAGAGAGAGAGAGAGAGAGAGAGAGAGAGAGAGAGAGAAGAAAAGGGAGTGTTTTTGCTTTTATGTTAGAATAATCCTGAGTCTGTGAATCTGTGTGGTTCCAGCACACCTTTTCTTAATTCCACACACGATGCTTCTCTGCGTATTGTCGGTAAGCTTCTTCTCCCTTTAATCAGATCAGCCGGTTGGGAGTCTTCCATTCAGACCACTAACTGCAGAGGGAGAGTGGAGAAAATGAAACTGTGCATTCGTGTGCTCTCAGGAAATCATCGGTTGGAGTTACACAGATGAAAAACAAACATGGCATTTTTGGATCTGTTGCATAAAACACACATAAAAATGTGTCAAGTGAAAAAGTGTCCTTACTAAAAAAACAACTTCATCTGGATGCTATTTAAAAAGATTTAAATTATCAGTATGTAAATCTCAAGTAGGTGCAAAATGACCTTTATCCTTTTAGCAGTGAATTACAGAATAAAACTCCTTTTTTAAAATGTTAAGTCAAACTTTTGTGTTAAGGAACCACTAATTGTTTTTTTTGTTTGTTTTTTTTTACCAATTTTGTGATGTTTTCCTTTTTCACATCATTTTTTATTGTGGTGTGTGCAAATTTGCACGTTTTCTTCTATCTTCAGCCATGCCAGCAGCATTCACAGCCTCAGTGCTCCTCACAGCCTCTTCCAGGTGTGAAACACATGAACATGTCACAATTTGGCCCCAGGGCTTACATATCCTTCTTTAAGCTGTCACTTCATTTGCAGTTCTGTCATACCTGATGTACGTGCAGTTTATCTCCTCTGGGGAAGGAGGGATGGGAAGTTTTCCAGGGAATGCTACGATGACTGAAAGGGGAAGCTTTTGTCTTCAGTCTCCTCTATTAGCTATCTATGACTGATCTCTTATCTAAAGGATGTAAAAATCTTATCTTTGCTTCCTTTGCTTTTATCTCCACCGCCATTCTCTTCTCTGTGTCTGACTGACAAGGAAAGAGCTTTTTTCCTGCCCTCTTTCATCTCAGCAGGTTGAATTTTGCACACATGCACATGCACAGATTGCGACTTGACCTTGGGGGAAAATGATACCATGACAGCTAATCAATTTTTAATAGCTGCTACGATTCCTCTCAAGCCACAAGCTGTGTGTCAGCGGTGAGCATGTGTGAGTGCATTTTGCACGGGCATGCATGTGTCTCAATGCCCATCTGAGCGCACGTGTGTGTGTGTGTGTGTGTGAGTGTTGTATCTAAATGAGTGAGTCTGTTATGGCGGTCCAGTACAGTAGACACTTTGCTCCACCTCATCACTGAAATATTAATGCGTTCAGTGTTGGCAGACCTGCAGGATGTGAGGAACATACACACACACACACACACACACACACACACACACACACACACACACACACACACACACACACACACACACACACACACACACACCACACACACACACACACACACACACACGCACACACCATGTTTGAAAAATACATTTCTATGCTTCATCTATAAATAAAACAAACATGTCAGGTAAGAAATAAAAGCCAAAATTCTCTTCACTTTTAATCAGTACTTTTCTGTCAATGCATATTTGCATCTTGACTGAACTCCTTGTACTTTTTTCCTCACTTGTTATTAAACTCCTAAAATGTTCATCTAACCATTCATGTCCAGGATCAGAAAAGGAGAAAACTAAACCTGATCAATTTCATCTTGTAGTAAATTTATGTCACTAAACAAAAATTGAAAAAATAATGTGATATTTGCCTTGTTTTTTCCAGACACATAAAATATTTAAAGGGCCCATGGCTCGATATTTAAATCACTTTATATTAAACAGGTGTAATCTTTGATGCCTCTAGATCAGCGTTGCACCATTATAACTCAAAATACGCTGTAATTATTTCCTAACGAGCAACTCAGAGATCAGAAGAAAGCGCCGCCTTCCGGTTCTGCTGGGTTTCTCCTTATTTGGCAGCCTGACACTTCTGCTGCAGCAGGGGGCAGTGTTGTCACGTGAAAGAGAAACAAAAGTGAAACTAAACACTACACGGTCTATGGGCAATG